>CAUYLG010042486.1:0-92172 GCA_963573385.1 Cacajao melanocephalus | reverse complement strand
TTGCTGATGAGGAGCTGCGATCCCCTGTAGGAGGAGAGGCATTCTGATTTCGGGTGTTCTCAGCCTTTTTGCACTGGTTTCTTCCCATTTTTGTGGATTTATCCACGTGTCGTCTTTGTAATTGCTGACTTTCAGATTGGGTCTGAGTGGACGTCCGGCTTGTTGGTGATGAAGTTTTTTCTGTTTCTTAGTTTTCCTTCAGCGGACGCCCTCTGAGAAGCGCTGCGCCGCGCCAGGGCGCAGGCAAAACAGCTGCGCCGGCCAAAAGAGTCGCGCTGGCGACCCTTGTGGCTCCTCTGCCGGGAATTTCCCAGTTTGTGTTCCACAGAAATTCGTGTGAAATTGCGGCGTCCACCTGCTCTCTGCGCTTTCACTGGGAGCTAAAATCCTGAGCTGTTGTTAATCGGCCATCTTGGATCTCTCCCTCTTCTATGCTCTTTTATACATAACTCTATAACAGGAGTTAATTCTATTTTAATGATTTGTTGACTCCTCTGTCTTTCCACTAGATTGAAAACTCACTGTAGCCTTTTCATCTTTAGACTCCTGATTTCCAGTAAAGCATTCACCACTAATGCCCATTCTTTGTAGAACGAATGAAAAATGTGAAACAGCTTATGTGATAAGAACATTTCTCTTTTATTCCTAACTGGATGATCTTATATAAAATATATACATTTTAACATGATACCAAGTGACCTGAATCCCAAATGGCTGTTAAAGCAGCCCTTGGGAAAATCCAAGGGAAATACACTCACATTCACCAAAGTTTGAGCCCTCCTTACCATTACCAATCATTTTATAATTTATATTGACCTGTTCATCTTTGTGAGGTCATCTCACAGTTTAAAAAGAACATTTCTGGCTGGACGCGGTGGCTCACACCTGTAATCCCAGCATTTTGGGAGGCCAAGGTGGGAAGATCACAAGGTCAAGAGATCGAGACCATCCTGGCCAACATGGTGAAACCCCATCTCTACTAAAAAACACAAAAATTAGCTGGGTGTGGTGGCGCGCACCTGTAGTTCCAGCCACTCCGGAGGCTGAGGCAGGAGAATTGCTTGAACCTGGGTGGCGGCGGTTGCAGTGAGCCGAGATGGCACCACTGCACTCCAGCCTGGCGCCTGGTGACAAAGCGAGACTCTGCCCAAAAAAAAAAAAAAAAAAAGAACATTTCTTAATACAACTGGTTCTTATCATGATCATCCTCCCCACACTCAAGGTTTCTGATTCCAGGTCTGGAGTGGGTCCTGAGAATTTGCATTTCCAATATGTTGATGCCGCAGGTGATCTGGAGATCACACCTTTGAGGACCACTGTTCTATAGCACTAGACTAAAATTCAGGAAACCTGAGTCCTGAGGCTCCCCTTCTATCTGTAACTGGTATGTACATGTCTATGACAGATCATTTGGATTTATTCAGTTTTCTCTCTTTTTAAGAAATGAGGTCTCTTTATGTTGCCCAGGCTAGTCTTGAACTCCTGACCTCCCAAAGTGGTAGGATTACAGGCATGGGCCTCCATGCTCAGTCAGGTCTCTTTTTCTGTACACTGAAAAGGAAAGACAAGAAGTACTGGACTACATGAGTCTTAAGGACTTTCAATAAGAATTTGCACTTCTAAGCAGGGCGTGGTGGTTCACACCTGTAATCCCAGCACTTAAGGAGGCCTTGAAGGGTAAATCACGAGATCAGGAGTTCAAGACCAGCCTAGCCAAGATGGTGAAATCCCGACTCTACTAAAAATACAAAACTTAGCCAGGCACCTGTCTGTAATCCCAGCTACTCGGAAGGCTGAGGCAGCAGAATTGCTTGATCCTGGGCAGCAACAGAGGTTGCAGTGAGCTGAGATCACACCACTACACTCCAGCCTGGGCAACAGAGTGACATACCAACTCAAAAAAAAAAAAAAAAAAAAAAAAGAATTTGCACTTCTAATGAATTGCCAGGTGATGCTGATACTGCTGGTCCAAGGGCCACACATTAAAAACAAAGTTACTAATGCTAGCCACATGACTATTCCAGGCAATTCTTCTAGATACTTACAACCAAAAGAAATGCATGTGTTCACCTAAATACACATACAAGAATATTCACAGAAGCTTTATTTACGATAGCTAATAACTAGAAATAACCCAGATGTCCACTGTTAGAATAAACTGCACTGTACTTACATCTACACAACATATACAATTATATAATGGAGTATTACACAGCAATGTAAAAGAACTACCACGTTACACAATATGAATGTATACTCATGTAATGATGAAAGCAAAAACATTCAACAAAGCATCTACTAAGCCTACATTCAACAAAGCATCTACATTCAACAAAGATTCTGTTTATGAGTCAAGAACAAGCAAAACTAGCTAATGGTGGTGGAGGTCAAAACAGGAGTCAGCAGGACAGTAAGACGAATTACTGGCTGAGAAGCATGAAGGTGCATTATGAATGGTGATACTCTGTATCTTGATCTGGTGGTGTACACATATGTAAAAACTCATCAAACTGTAGACTTAAAATCTGGGTTATTTACATGATTCATATATGCCTCCATAAAAAAATTTTAAAAGTAAAATAAGATGGAAAGTGACAATAAAATTCATTATGTTAATATCCTTTAAAAGCTACTTTTATATAAACTGGATTTCTAAGGGAAGCAGGTCTAAGAGGACAATAACAAACGTAAACTTAAAGTTAACAGCTGTCTAGCTAATGTAAGAAATTATGGAGAAAAATTCTCAGTGCTTCCTGCAACATTATAAACTCAAATCGATCCTAGAAGCCTTATTCCCCGTTTCCAAAAGTCTATATATTTAGATGTAAAAAACATATCTGGACCCTAAAAGGCCTTACAGGACCTGGGGCTCCTGGTTTCCCGTCCAACCTTATCTCAATCAAATGGACCCTCGAATACAAAGGGCCTTTTTGCTGCTTCATACACAGGCCAACGTCATTCTTACCTCGGGATCTGCACTGGCTCTTGGTCCTGCCTGGAATGCTCTTTCCCCAAAGCTTCCAAGTTAACTCCCTTATTCCTTCAGGTCTCCGCTCCAAGACCACCTCAACGGAGGCTCTAGTACCATGTGGCACATTTGTAAGAGTCATAGCTAGAAAAGATGCTGTCTTAAACTTTCTTACGTCAGATCATAACAACCAATCAGGGTTTCCTCTTTTCTGTGATTTAACGCAAAGAAAAATCTCCTGGCTAAATTCTGTGATCTTTAGGCACTCCTTTAATTCTTATTATTTAATTCTTGCTCTTTTACATTCCTTTACAGCTTTATGGTTTGTCTTCACTGCACACCGACAAAAAGTGATTTCTAGGTTAGCTAAGTATATAACCAAGACTTTAATCCACAGCAATCAGCGCTTTTGCACACAACTCCAAATAACTTTTTGACGAATATACAAATGAGGGAATAATGAACTGTAACACATCTGGAAAGTTTCAGGGACGTGAGGGAAAGGTTTTTGTTCCAGTAGACTGACTTCATACCGACACTTTTACATAAGAATGGCAAGAATGTCAAACGAAAAAATTAATTTCATCGAGCCCAGAGTCCACTTTTCTCTTCTAGTCATAAATGCCATTACAAAAAATCCTTCCAGCGCAATTACAGATGCCAACCATGCTCCCAAGAAAAAGAGGAGAAGGGTTTTCTCAGGAGCTGGAAGAATGCAAGAGTCTGAGAGTGGAAAGAGCAAGACAGGATTCTGGGGTAACGTGGCGACCATGGGACAGAAAAAGGAGACCGAGATCTCAATAACCGGGCTGAGACGCAGCATCAAGGGGAGCTTGGGTCCCTGTCCCGCAGTGCTGGGAGAAGGCGGGTGAGCTGGGAACCGAAGCGGCCCAGTTCCCCTAAGTAGAGTGGAGGAAGCAGAAATGGGCTCTCACCTCTAACGCCGCCTGGGGGTCCTCGTCGATTAGAGCATCCGGGAAGCTCTGGAAAAACCTGTCAGGAAAACAACGACTTCAGCAAGGCTCACTAACCAAGGAAAGGGAGATAAAATAAACAGTAAAGAGAAAGAAAAACACGCACCTCCGGGATGTTGCAGGTCCTGCTGCACCCGCCGCCATCCTTCGTAGTCACTGTTGCTGCCGCAAGAGCTGCTACTACCGCGGTTACCACCTCCGCCACCGCCCAAAGGGGAAACTTCTGGAGAAACACCAACCGAGCTTCCGTCCTAAGTAGCCAACGAGCAGCCACGCAGCGTGCTACTAGCGGGACAGCAGGCAACTTGCGGGCGCGGGGCCGGCTGGGACAGTGGAGGACCGATTCCTTCCAGCCCGCCCCCACGCCCAGGACCAGCACTCGCAGTCCCCGCCCCTCGCAGCCATGGTTACGGAAGCCTGGGACCTACACGTTCTCCTTCTCTTTCACCGCACCCACGACGGCGGGCACCCCCACAGAGCTTTCAGGAGTAGTAGCTTAGAAGCACTTTTGTAACAAACTGTCATCCCTCAGGAACGTGTGGCAGTTAGGGGCGTTTGTAGATCGGTTAATAATGCAAGCTACTGCGAGCTCCATTTTCCCTAATTTTTAATCATGGCTGCCACAGGTAGCCAAGGCCTTTCGTCTGCGTTACGTCGTTCGCGTCTGCGTGGTCTCTTCCGGGAGCAGAAGCCCGGATGGCGCGTAGATTCCCGCGATCGCTGGGCTGGGAATTCTAAACGGTTGTTATTCGCCGGAAGTCATTCTGCGCTAATAGCGGTCTAAACGACGTCTGGTTCCTGGGGCGACGAGCCAGGTGCTGGTACTATTCCCTTCCCCGCAACTCCACAGCCCAGGCTTTATTTAGTGGGCTTCCCAGACCAAGAAGGAAAACCTTTTCCATCCGAAGGTACCGAGGGGCGGTACCTGAAGTTATGTCAGTGCACCTTTCCTTCCTTCCCCAGTAGATCAGCCCCCCCTCCCCTCAGCGCCGTTTCATCCATGGAGATCGGATGGGGAAAGCTGCCCCTACGTTCCAGGGATGGGGGCAGATTGGGAAGCGGGAGGGAGTGGACTTTGTCTAACTTTATACCACTACCAAAGTGTGTTAATGTCGCTTTATAATAAGTCTTGCAGTCCTGTAACTTACTCTCCCAAGATTGCTTTGGGTTATTCCAGTGCCTTTGTATTTCTAGATGAATTTTGGAATTAGCTTGTTTAAAATAAAAACTACTGGGATTTTTACTGGGCTTGCATGGATCTATAGATCTGTTTGGGGAAAACTAATATCTTAACATTAAGTCCTTCAATCCATTAATAACATTCTTCCCCAACATTTATTTAAGTGGTCTTTAATTTCTTCTGGCAGTGTTTTGTAGATTGCACACATATCTATATTTTAATGCAGCGCATGCTTGGATAGATTGCAGTATAGAGATAATGCATCTTTCATTAGATTTATTCTTGAGTATTTAGTGTTTTGTATACAGTGTTAAATGGCACTTTTTAATATTCGACTCGTTGTAAGAATATAGAAATACTATTGATTTTTACATACCTTATATTCAAGCATCTTGCTAACTTCCCTTATTATTTGTAATGCTCTGTAGATTCTTCCGGAATTTGTGATCAAAATCTTGTAATCCGTGAATAAAGATGGTTTAACTCTTCTGCGTTAAAACGCGCGCTCTGAATGAAGAGACCCCCCCTCCCCCTCCCCAAACAGGCTTTGTGTGAGCAACAGGCTATTTATTCACGTTGGTGCAGGCAGGCTGAGGCCGAAAATAGAATCAGCTGAGGGCTGTGGAATAGGAGTTGGTTTCACAGGTTGTGGGGGAGGCAGTGGAAAGTTACAAAAGGTAAGTTTAGGGCGGTTTTTTGCAAGCTGGGAGGGGGTCCTAGGGTGTGCAGTCACGAGGTTGGCCAAGCTGGAAGGAGGTCTTAGGGTGTGGAGTCAAGAGGTTGGCCAAGCTGGGAGGGGGTCATAGGGTGTGGTATCATGAGGTTGGCCAAGGTCAGTTACAAAGTCCAATGGCCTTGTCAATTGAGGCCAGAATAAGAAACAATAGAGAATGTGTCTGAGTTAAATAGGTACCCCAGGGGATGATCATTTCTTCCTCTTTCCATGATCTTACAGCTATTTCTATTTAAGGTTTTCTGATTCTGGAATGCCCTCCAGAGGTGTATGTGCGGTTCGTGGGGGTCGCCACGCCATCCACCTCGCGGTCAGACCTTACATTCTGTAAACTTTATTCTTTTTATTTTTATTTTTGCCTTTTGTTTCTGGCTAGTACTTTCGCTATTGAATAGAAATAGTGATAATGTACTTCCTTGTCTTGGTTGGAACATCTGGAGGAAAGCATTAAATATCAAGTGCTTTTTCTGCCTTTATTGAAATGTTCATTTGTATTTTTTAGTGTTACTGTGAATTACACTGGTTAACTTTCAAATGTTATCTAAATGGCCAGTTGTCTTTCTGGACCCCCAATGACTCCATTTGGGATGGCACTGTAAGAAGAGAGGCAGACCCAGGCAATGGAGCTCAGGTCTGTAATCCCAGCACTTTGGGAGGCCGAAAAGGATGGACCACGAGGTCAGGAGTTTGAGACCAGCCTCGCCAATATGGCGAAACCCCATCTCTACTAAAAATACAAAAATTAGCGAGGCATGGTGGTGCACCCTTGTAAGTCCCAGCTACTGAGGAGGCTGAGGCAAAAGAATCACTTGAACCCCGGAGGCGGAGGTTGCAGTGAGCCAAGATCGCACCACTGTACTCCAGCCTGGGCAACAGAGCAAGACTCCGTCTCAAAAAAAAAGGAGAGGCAGAGCCAGTGGAGACACGGTTTATTCAAGGTTTATTCAGGATTTACATATAAAAGTTGTCCAGTGGTGGTAGGCTGGATAGGAGAACTGCTACTGTTTGTAAAAAACATATAGTCTATGTAGTATTTTCACTTAGCACCCTTCTTCTGGCAACCTCCGTTGAACCCAAAACAGGGCGTTGATGCCCTGTACAGCCTGTGTTCCAAGATATGGGCCAAGGGTGTGGATGTCCTTCATAGCTAGGGAGTGAATCTCAGGGTTAGCTACTCCTGGATTCCTTAGCCCAGGACTGCAAACGTAAGTTCTTCTTAGACCATAGGGTTATTCTCGAGAGAACATGATCTGATTTCAAGACTTGTCAACCTTGCGGTATTGGCACAAAGATAAACAGATTAATAGAACAGAGAATCCATAAATAGACCCATACCATAGGTGGACAACTGATTTTTTTTTTTTTTTAAACAGAGTCTTGCCCTGTTGCCAGGCGCCAGGCTGGAGTGCAGTGGCACAATCTCAGCTCACTGCAGTCTCCGCCTCCTGGGTTCAAGCAATTCTCCTGTCTCAGTCTGCCGAGTAGCTGGGACTACAGGCGCGGGCCACGACGCCCAGCTAATTTTTTATTTTTTAGTAGAGATGGGGTTTCACCGTGTTGGCCAGGATGGTCTCAATCTCTTACTTTGTGATCCGCCCGCCTCAGCCTCCCAAAGTGCTATCTAAAAAAATAAAGTAAAATAAAATGTCCTTTGTTGCTAATAAAAATTGTTGCCTTTAAGTCTATTTTTTTCTGATTTTGTATCATAATCCCATCTTTTTTTTATTACTATTTGCTTGTTATATCTTTTTCTATACTTCTACTTTCAATCTATTTGAGTCAGCATGTTTCTTATAGATAGCATATAGTAGGATCATGTCCTTTAATTCATTCTGCAAATTTCTTCCTTTTAAATGGAGAGAAATTTCCATTTAATACAATCATTGATGAAGTAAGATTTATGCTAAATAGTTTTATTATAATGTACAGTTTTTATTTCCTTGTCATTTATTTTATTACATTTTTTAGTTATTTTCTTAGTGGTTGCTCTGGATATTGCAATTAACATGTTGATGTATAACTATGTAGTTCATATTAATACCAACTTAATTACAACAGTATACATAAACTTTTTCCTATATAGCTCCATTCCCTCTCTCCTCCATTGTGCTGTAAATGTCATATAAACCATATCTTCATATGCTCTATGCCCATCAACCTATTTATGAGCACTGCTTTATGCTTATATTGACTTTTATATTTTTCATATAGTTATCTTTCTCAGCTCTTTATTTCCTCATGTGGATTTGAGTTACTACCTAGTATTCCTTCATTTCAGCCTAAATGACTCCTATTAATATTTCTTATACAGATGTCTTCAGGCAACAAATTTCTTTAGTTTTGTTTACCAAGGAATGTCTTAAATGTCTTAAGATACTTAATGTCTTATGTTTCTCCTTCAATGTTGAAAGATATTTTTGCTAGATACAGAACTCTTGATTAATAAGTCTCATTAGACCCTTAGTAGCCATCTTGGTTATCATCCAACTGTCATGGCATTACAGGGGTTGTATACAAGTCACCCTTATTTCACTTCATAATTGTACCAATATGCAATAGTAATTATCCTGGCAATTTGGATATGCCAGAGAAGCCATAATGTGCTTCAAGTGAAAAGGTGATAGTCTCTGACATCATAAGAAATGAAAAATATTATAGGCTGAGGTTGCTAAGATTTACAGTAAGAACATATCCTCTACCCGTAAAATTATGAAGAACAAAGAAATTTGTGCAACTTTTGCTGTCACACCTCATGCTTCAAAAGTTACAGCTACAGTGCATGATAAGCACTTAGTTGAGGTGGAAAAGACATTAAATTTATAGGTGGAAGGGCTGGGTGCAGTAGCTCACGCCTATAATCCAGCACTTTGGGAGGCCAAGGAGGGTGGATCATGAGGTCAGGAGATGAAGACCATCCTGGCTAACACGGTGACAATCCATCTCTACTAAAAATACAAAAAAAAAAAAAAAAAGTTGGGCATGGTGGCACACGCTTGTAGTCCCAGCTACTCAAGAAGCTGAGGCAGGAGAGTTGCTTGCACCCAGAAGGCGGAGGTTGCAGTAAGCCGAGATCGTGCCACTGCACTTCAGCCTGAGTGACAGAGGGAGAGTCTATCTTAAAAAAAAAACACTGTAGGTGGAAGACATGAACAGAAATGTCTTCTGACAGCAATTGGGTTTGGTACTCTCAGCATTTGTTTTTTGTTTGTTTGTTTTGTTTACACTTTTTTTTAACATATTGTATATCTCAACTTACCTATACCTCAAGTAGCCATGATGCTGAGCAACTGCCTCTGTCTTCAACAAATATCGCCTGAACAAAGGCTAGGGGAGCACCAAGTCAGGCCACATAAAGATGGTCTTGTGAGTAGGGTCTTCCGGGGAACTCCTAGTCAGGTCACATAATGACATTTCTCTGGGAATAAGGCCCAACCCCCTTTTGTTGGCTCCCAACCCCCTTTTGTTCCTTTCTGTGGCTCCCAGAAGCTTGTTCTTCTCCAAGATTGTAGGATGTTGGTTTTAAGGCTACCATGAAGCTGGGAGGATATGATGAGCATAAAGCAAGTAAGAACACTGCAAAGCTCACTATTCTCACCAAAATTCAGCCTACCTTCTTAAATACATGCTCCCAAGATTGCGCTAACCATTTGGATATTTTCCAGAGTTCTGAAAAAGCTGCTTCTATTTTTCCCAGTTGCTTTTGGGAAGAAAGAAGTATTTGAAGGTTCCTAGTTTGCCATTTTTACTGACATCATTTCCAAATACCCTTTTAGTTTTAGTTTTTTTTGAGATAGAGTCTCGTTCTGTTGCCCAGGCTGGAGTGCAGTGGTGCGATCTTGGCTCACTGCAACCTCCCCCTACCAAGTTCAAGCAATTCTCCTGCCTCCGTCTCCCTAGTAGCTGGGATTCCAAAAGTTAGCTGGTGCATGCCACCATGCCCAGCTAACTTTTGTATTTTTAGTAGAGACGGGGTTTCCCCATGTTGGCCAGGCTGGTCTCGAACCCCTGACCTCAGGTGATCCTCTTGCCTTGGCCTCCCAAAGTGCTGGGATTACAGGCATGAGCCACCGCACCCAGCCCCAAATACACTTTTAAATACATTTCTGAACTCATAAAAATGTAAAGGAAGTAGAAAATGATTACACACACACACATACATAATCTAGAGGTGAAACTAAAGTCATCAGTCAACACAGAAGCCAGAGATGCCTTGGAAGTGTGCCAAAACCAAAAACCTATAGAGCTTCATTAGTTAACACTGTGTCTGCCTGGGGTAGTAAATAGAAATTGGGGTAATCAATAGGAAAATCAATATACTTTCTTTTTTAAAAAGCTGGGAGATGTCAATAGGGGACTTTGAAATGCTCTGACACACTCCTGGGGAATCTAGAATTTTTCTGGTTAACTAATAGGATTTGAACCTGACAAAGCAGAAAACTGAATCTGGGATCTCCACATAAATCCAGGTACCAAAATGGGTTGTATATTTAGTATATATAAATACATACATATATATATATATACCAAATAATATATATGTATTGTTTAGTATATAAAAAAATACAAAGTTGGAAGGATATGACAAGTGAACCAATAAGCAAACCAGTCTCTGCAGGCAGTGGATTTTAAAACATGAATAACTTTAATAGTCTTCCCTAACGTTTCCAACCAGCTTTACTCTTATGCTGGAATTTGAATTTATACCATACTCATAGTCAAGAAACCTCACACCAATAAACTAGAATGGTTCCCAATTGGTACAACTTTCAGAGCCAAGCAGAAACCAAGCAAATCATCTCAATTCTGGTCTCTCAGGATACCCTAAGTTAAAGTTTAGGCAAATGTGAGCTATTTCTAAAATTTAACAAAGAGTCGAAGAGTCAAACTACCATAAGCAGGAGTCAACAGAAACCATAAAGAGAAGAAAAAGACATAGAAAAATACAAATATTAAAATTATAAACTTTATACTCAGAAAGTAGTTTTAAAAGTATGTTTAAAGTGAAAAGATGGAGATCAACACTATGGGAAGCATTAAAAGGGGCCATTGGTTCACTCTGAACTTCAAAGTAGGTTTTCTGAAAAAGATGATGCTTGCGCTTGTGCTTGAAGGACAGTCAGTAATTACTACAGTAACAAATGTAGAGCAAGGGAGTAACAAAAACAAATGTAATAGGCAACAAAGAGTCAAAAACGGATTTTAAGAAGGGAAGTCTGCCTTTGTGAGGAGAGAGGGGCAACACTGAAGTGTCAGGGATCAGTTAGGAGGCTCCTACATTCACAGCTTAGGTGCAAGATGTTAGGGCCTGAAAAACCAGGGTGGTGGTAAGAATTAAGAGGAGAGACAGATTTGAGAAACAGCAGAAAAAATTAGCACAATCAATCAATGGAGAAAGGACTCCCTACTCAACAAATGGTGCTGGGATAAGTGACTAGCTATACGCAGTTGATTGAAA
This sequence comes from Cacajao melanocephalus, assembly GCA_963573385.1. Lineage (NCBI taxonomy): Eukaryota > Metazoa > Chordata > Mammalia > Primates > Pitheciidae > Cacajao > Cacajao melanocephalus. Next base: position 80,862 of record CAUYLG010042486.1, on the reverse strand, counting down.
CTGGACCCCTTCCTTTTACCACAACTAAAAACCCATGATTGATAAAAACTGAAACTATAAAATCCCTAGACTATAACCTGAAAAATGCCATTCTGACATAGGAGCTTGCAAAGATTTCATGATGAAGACGCCAAAAGCAATTGCAACAAAAACAAAACAGAGAGGTGGAACCTAATTAAACTAAATAGCTTCTGCACAGCAAAATAAACTATCAGCAGACTAAACAGACAGCCTATAGAATGAATGAGAAAAAAATATTTGCAAATTATGCATCTGATAAAGGCCTAATATCCAGAATCTATAAGGAACTTAAACAAATTTACAAGCAAAAACCAAACTTCATTTTTTAAAAAAGGGGGCAAAGGACATGAACAGACACTTCTCAAAAGAAGACATACACACAACAAACATGAAAAAATGCTCAACATCACTAATCACTAGAAATGCAAAACAAAACTACAATGAGATACCATCTCATACCAGGCAGAATGGCTATTAGTAAAAAGCCAAAAAATAGAATCTGGCAAAGTTGCAGAGGAAAGGGAATACTTATACACTACTGGTGGGTATGGAAATTAGTTCAGCCATTATGGAAAGCAGTTGGTGAATTCTCAAAGAACTTGAAAATTCCCGTGTGACCCAGCAATCATATTACTGAGTATATATATACCCAAAGGAATATAAATCATTCTACCATAAAGACATCTGCATGCATATGTTCATCACAGCCCTATTCACAACAGGAAAGACAGAATTAACCTAGGTGGCCATCAATGGTGAACTGAATAAAAAAAAAAAAGTGGCACACATATACCATGGAATACTATGCAGCCATAAAACAAAAACAAGATCATGTCCTTTGTAGCAATACAGATGGAGCTGGAGGCTATCCAGCTTCAGCTGAAAAATTATTCTAAGCAAACTAACACAGGAACAGGAAACCAGATACCACATATTCTCCTTATTAGTGGGAGTTAAACATTGAGTACACATGGACACAAATATGGGGACAACAGACATTGGTGCCTACTTGAGGGTGGAGGTTGAGAGGAGGGTGAGTATCAAAAAGCTACCTATCAGGTACTAGGCTTATTACCTGCGTGACAAAATAATCTGTACGTCAAACCCCCATGACACACAATTTACATGTATAACAAGCCTGTACATGTACCCTTGAACCTAAAAGTTAAAAATTAATTAAATGTGCATACAAAAAAATAAACTGGATTGGATTTAGGCATGTCTATTTGTATATAAAAAGGAAGCTACTGGCACAGTCATGAACCAACTGAACTACATCTCAGTATATCAAAATGGTTAATATTGATGTAAAGATAATAGGAAAATATTTCAGGTCAGATTTAGGATTTTACATGAAATCATCACTGCTGGAAAACCAATAGATTACATGTCAAATGGATCCTAGGAGACGTGTAAGAGCTGACACAATGTGGAATAAACATTTTTTTTAAAAAAGCTTCAACAGCAGATTAGGTCAAGCAGTAAGCAGTGTAACAAGTTTCAAAACTTGAAGGCAGATCTTTTTAAATAACGCCATCAGACAAAAATAAAAAAGAAATGAGCAAATCCTCCATGACACATGGGATACCATAAAGCAACTAAACATTTGAATTTTCAGTGTCCCAGAAGGCAAAGAGCAAACCAAAGGGATAGAAAAGCTATTTAACAAGGTAATAAAACTTTCCAAGTGTAGCAAGAGATTTAGACATGCAGATACAGGAAGTGCAGAGATCCCCAAACAGATATAATTCAAAAAGATCTTCTCCATGGCACATTATAATCAAATTATCAAAAATCGAACACGTAGAGAATTCTAAAAACAGCAAGAGAAAAGTGTCTAGTCATTTATAAGGGAAACCCTATGAGACTAACAGTTGATTTCTCAGCATAAGCCTTACAGGACAAGAAAGAATGGCGTGAATTCAGATAGGAAAAAAAAACAGCCAAGGATACTACATTCAGCAAAGTCATCCTTCATAAATGAAAGTTAAATAATGTCTTGCCCAGAGAAGCAAAAGCTGAGGAAATTCATCACCACTAGACCAGCTATATAAGAAATGTGTAAGGGAGTCCTACACCTGGAAGCAAAAGGATGATTATCTACCATCATGGAAACACATGAAAGTATAAAACCCAATGGTAGAGCAAGCACACAAATAAGAAAAACAGTTCAAAGGTTATCTCACTAAAGAAAACCACCAATCCACAATGATAAGAGAGAAAGAAAGGGACAAAGGATATATAAAGCAACCAGAAATCAATTAACAAAATGATAGGAATAACTCTCACATATCAAAAAGTCTTCAATGTAAATGGATTACACTTTCCGCTGAAAAGATATAGACTGGCTGAATGGATTTTAAAAATAAACATGAACCAAAAGTATGCTGCCTACAAGAAACTTGCCTCACCTGTGGAGATATATAGACTGAAAGAAAAGGAGTGGGAAAAGATATTCTGTGCAAAGGGAAACCAAAAGTGAGCAAGAGTAGCTCTATTTATATCAGATAAAACAGACTTTAAGTCAAAAACAGTAAAAAGAGACAAAGATGGTTATTATATAATGACATGGAGATACATTAGGAAGAGGATATAACAGTTCTAAACATATATGCACTTATACTGGGATACCCAGATACATAAAGCAAATGTCATTAGATCTAAAGTGAGAGATAGACTATAACACAGTAATAAATGAGGACTTCAACACTCTACTCAGCATTAGACAGATCATCTAGACAGAAAATAAACACTGATTTTAAACTACTTTAGACCAAATGGACCTAACAGACATTTACAGAACATTTCATTCAACAGTCACAGAATATGCATACTTCTTCATCACCCCATAGAACATTCTCCAAGATAGGCCATAAGTTAGAACATAGAATAAGTCTCAACAAATTTTTAAAAATCAAAATCATACCAAGTATCCTCAGACCACAGTGAAATAGATTAGGAAATCAATAACAAAAAAAACTTTGGAATCTGTACAAATACATAGAAATTAAACAACATGCTCCTGAATGACCTTTAGGTCAAGGAAGAAATTAAATATAATCCCAGCACTTTGGGAGGCCAAGGTGGGTGGATCGCTTGAACCCAGGAGTTTGCGACTTGCCTGGGCAACATAGTGAGATTCTGTCTCTATGAAAAAATACAAAAGTTAGCCAGGGATGCTAGTTTGTGTCTGTAATCCCAGCTACTCAGAAGGCTCAGGCAGAGGATTACTTGAGCCCAGGAGGTGGAGGTTGTAGTGAGCTGAGATTGCACTGCTGCATTCCGGCCTGAGCAACAGAGAGAGACCTTGTCTCAAAAAATAAAATGTCTTGAAATAAATGAAAATTGAAACACAACATACCAAAACCTATGGGATACAACAAAAGCAGTGCTAAGAGGGAAGTTTATAGCAATAAACACCTATATTTTTAAAGTAGAAAGATTTCAAATAAACAAACTAATGATACACCTCAATGAACTAGAAAACCAAGAACAAAACAAACCCCAAATTAGTAGAAGGACAGACATAACAAAGATCAGAGCAGAACTAAATGAAATAGATTTCAAAAACAATACAAAGAATCAATGAAATAAAAAGTTAGTTTTTTGAAAATTGATAAACTGCTAGTTAGACTAACCAAGAAAATAAAAAAAGATGACCCAAATAAACAAAATCCAAGATGAAAAAGAAGACATTGCCAGGCACAGTGGCTCATGCCTGTAATCCCAGAATTTTGAGAGGCTGAGGCAAGTGGATTGCTTGAGTTCAGGAGTACGAGATCAGCCTAGGTAACATGGTTAAACTCTTGTCTCTAAAAAAACAATCCAAAAATTAGCTGGGCATGGTGACATACACTTGTAGTCCCAGCTACTCAGGAGTCTGAGGCAGGAAGATTGCTTTGGCCCAGGAGGTTGAGGCTGCAGTGAGTCATGATCACAACACTGCACTCCAGCCTGTGTGACAGAACGAGACCCTTTGTCAATCAGTTAATCAATCAATCAATGTAGACATTACAACTGACACCACAGAAATACCAAAAATCATCAGACACTATTTATGAATAATTATATATTAATAAACTAGAAAACTTAGAGGAAACGCATAAATTCCTTGACACATACAACCTATCATGATTGAATCAGGAATAAATAGAAAACCTAAACAGACTAATCATGTAATAAGATTGAATCCACAGTAAAAAGTATCCCAACAGTGAAAAGCCTAGGACCCAATGGTTTCACTGCTAATGATGTCACTACCAAATTCTACCAAACTTACAAAGACAAACTAATACCAATTCTCCTCAAACTAAGTTGAAAAGGAGGGAATTTTTCTTCATTCTACTAGGCTAGCAGTACCCTGATACCATAACCAGATAAGAATGCAACAACAACAAAAAAAGATAGCTACATTCTAATATCCCTGATAAACATAGATGTAAAAATCCTCAACAAAATACTGACCAACTGAATCCAACACCACATCAAAAAGATAACATACCAGTATCAAATGGGATTTGTCCCAGAAATGCAAAGGTAGTTCAACATACACCAATCAATAAAAATGACACATCACATCAACAGAATGAAGGACAAAAACCTTATGATCATTTCAAGAGATGTAGACAAAGCATTTTATAAAATTCAAAATCTCTTCATGATAAAAACTCTCAACAAACTAGGCATTGAAGGAGCATATTAATACCTCAACATAATAAAGGCTACATATGATAAACCCACAGCTAACATCATACTATCACAGCTTTCAGCTTTTCCTCTAAGAACTAGAACAAGACAAGGATGTCTATTTTCGCCACTCCTATTCAACACAGTACTGGAAGTCTCAGCCAGAGAAATCAGGCATTAGAAACAAATACAAGACTTCCAAATTGGAAAAGAGGAAGTAAAATTGTCCCTCTTTGCAGATGACATGATCTTATACCTAGAAAAACCTAAAGACTCCACCAAAAACTCTTCAATCTGATAAATAAATTCAGTAAAGTTGTAGGATACAGCCGGGTGCAGTGGCTCACGCCTGTAATCCCAGCACTTTGGGAGGCCAAGGCAGGAGGATCACCTGAGATCAGGAGTTCAAGACTAGCTTAACCAATTTGGTGAAACCCTGTCTGTACTCAAAACACAAAAATTAACCAGGAGTGGTGGCATGCACCTGTAACCCCAGCTACTTGGGAGGCTGAGATGGGAGAATTGCTTGAACCCAGGTGGCGGAGGTTGCAGTGAGCCAAGATCATACCACTGCACTCCAGCCTGGGCTACAGAGCAAGACTCCATCCCCTTCCCCCTCAAAAAAGTTGTACAATACAAAATCAACATACAAAAATTAGTAGCAGTTCTATACACCAATAATAAACTAGCTAAGAAAGAAATCAAGAAGGAAATCCCATTTATAGTAGCTACAAGAAAATAAAATACCTAGAAAAATAATATAACCAAGAAGGTGAAAAATCTCTACAAGGAAAACTACAGAGCACTGATGAAAGAAATTGAAGATGACATGAAGAAATGGAAAGACAATCCATGTTTATGGATCAGAAAAAAATAATATTGTTAAAATGACCGTACAACCCAAAGCAATCTACAGATTCAATAAAATCCCTATCAAAATACCAATGTCATTTTTTCATAGAAGTAGAAAAAATAATCCTAAAATTCATATGGAACCAAAAAAGAGCTCAAATAGCAAAGCAATCCTAAGTTATAAGAAAGCTGGAGATATTATACTATTTGACTTCGACATATATTACAAGGCTGTAGTGATCAAAACAGCATGGTATTGGTATAAAAACAGGTATAAAATGAAGCAGAAATAGAAAACTCAGAAATAGATCCACACATTTACAGTCAACTGGTTTTCATGGTGTCAAGGATTTTCACTGGGGAAAGGACATCCTCTTCAATAAATGGTGCTGGGAAAATTGGATATCCATATCCAAAAGAATGCTACTAACCTTCTACCTTTCACTATATACAAAAATCAACTCAAGATGGATTAAAGACTTAAACATAAGCCCTGAAACCATAAAACTACTAGAAGAAAACATAGGGGAAGCACTTCAGAACACTGGTCTAGGAAAAGATTTTATGGCTAAGACTTCAAAAGCACAGGCAACAAAAATGAAAGTAGACAAATTGTACTATATTAAACTAAAAAGCTTCTGCACATCAGAGGAAACAAGAGAGTGAAAAGACAACCTGTTGGATGGATGAAAATATTTGCAAACTATTCATCCAACAAGGAATTAATATCCAGAATACACAAGAAACTCAAACACCTCAACGGTAAAAAATAATAATATTCCATTTAAGAGTGGTCAAGGGCCAGGTGCAGTGGCTCACGCCTGTAATCCCAGCCCTTTAGGAGGCCGAGGCGGGTGGATCATGAGGTCAGGAATTCAAGACCAGCCTGGCCAATATGGTGAAACCCCATCTCTAATGAAAATACAAAAAAGAAATTAGCCAGGGGTGGTAGCAGGCACCTGTAATCCCAGCTACTCAGGAGGCTAAAGCAGAGAACTGCTTGAACCCGGGAGGCGGAGGTTGCAGTGAGCTGAGATCGCATCACTGCACTCTAGCTTAGGTGACAGAGTGAGACTCTGTCTCAAAAAAAAAAAAAAAAATGTGCAAAGGGTCAAGCATGATGGCTCATGCCTGTAATCACAGCACTTTGGGAGGCTGATGCAGGTGGACCGCTTGAGCCCAGGAGTTTGAGACCAGCCTGGGCAACATAGCAAAACCCCGTCTCTACAAAAACATATGAAAATTAGGCTGGGTTTGGTGGCTTATGCCTATAATCCCAGCACTTGGGGAGGCTGAGGCGGTAGGATTGCTTGAGCCCAAGAGTTCAAGCCCAGCCTGGGTAACAGTGAGACCTCATCTCTACAAAAAAATCAAAAAATGAGATGGGAGGATCACTTGAGCCCAGGAGGTTGAGGCTAGAATGAGCAGTGATTACACCACTGCACTCCCACCCGTCTCCAAAAAAAAAAAAAAAAAATACACACACACACATGCACGCGCGTGTGCGTGCACACACACACACACTTAGTTGGGCATAGTGGCATGTGCCTGTGGTCTCAGCTACTCTGGAGGCTGAGGCAGGAGAATCATCTGAGCCCAGGTAGTGGGGGCTGCAGTAACTCATGATTTCGCCACTGACTCCAGCGTGGAAAACAGGAGCAAAACCCTGACTCCAATAAATAAATAAATAAAAATGCACAAAGGACATAAATAGATATTTCTCCAAAGATGACATACAGGTGTATGAAAACATGCTCAACATCACTAATCATAAGGGAAATGCAAATTAAAACTGCAATGAATCATCTTCACCCAGTGAGAATGGCTATTATTAAAAAGACAGAATAATAATGGATGTGAGTGAGGATGCCGAGAAAAGGAAACTCTTATACACTGTTGGGTGGGAATGTAAATTAGTACAGTCACTATGGAAAATAGTGAGGAGATTTCTCAGGAAACTGAAAATAGAACTACCATACAATCCAGCAATGCCACTACTGGGTGTTTATCCAAAGGAAAGAACACCAGTATATCCAAGGGATGATACCTGTATTTCCATGTTTACTGCAGCACTATTTACAACAGCAAAAATATAGAATCAACCCAAGTGTCCATCAACAAATGGATAAAAAAAAGTGAGATCACACACACACACACACACACACACGTACTATTCAGCCATGAAAAAAAAAATCATGTCATTCGCAGCAACATGGATGGAACAGATAAAATTCAAAATCTCTTCATGATAAAAACTCTCAACAAACTAGGCATTGAAGGAGCCTATTGTTATTGCTACATGAAGTAAGCCAGGCACAGAGAGACAAATATTGCATGTTATCACATAGGTAGGAGCTAAAAAAGTTGATGGTAGATAGATATATAGATAGATACCAGAGGCTGGGAAGGGTGTGTGGGTTGGGAGGGAAGAGTGGTTGGTTAATAACCATTAGATAGAAGGAACAAGTTCTAATGTTCTATAGCAGAGTAGGGTGACTACAGTTAACAACAATGTGTTGTGTATTTCAAAATAGCTGTGAGAAGACTTGAAATGTTCCCAACATACAGAAATGACAAATACTCAAAATGACAGATACCTTAAATACCCTGATTGATTGTTACACATTTTATGCATGTAACAATATATCAGTGTACCCCATAAATATGTACAAATATTTGTCATGTACCAATTAAAAATAAAATTTTTAAAAATACAATATATCGGCCAGGTGCAGGGGCTCATGCCTGTAATCCCAACACTTTGGGAGGCAGATCATGAGGTCAGGAGATCAAGACCATCCTGACCAACATGGTGAAACCCCATCTTTACTAAAAATATAAAAAAATTAGCTGGGCGTGGTAGCGCACGCCTGTAGTCCCAACTACTAGGGAGGCTGAGGCAGGAGAATTGCTTGAACCCAGGAGGCAGAGATTGAAGTGAGCCGAGATCACACCACTGCACTACAGCCTGGGCGACAGCGTGAGATTTCGTCTCAAAAAAAAAATATATATATATATATATATATATAGCTACACAATGGAATATTATTCAGCATTAATACACTCCAAGTTGGATGAAGCTTGAAAACATGCTACATTAAAGAATGCATAAAAGATCACAAATTGGCTGAGCATGGTGGCTCACACCTGTAATTCTAGCACTTTGGGAGACTGAGGCAGGTGCATTGGTCAGGAGTTCCAGACCAGCCTGGACATGATGAAACCCGTCTCTACAAAAAAATTAGGCAGGTGTGGTGGTGTGTACCTGTGGTCCTAGCTACTGGCTACTCACAAGGGTGATACAGGAGGATCACTTGAGCCTTTCCTGCCTGCTTCACTGAAGGCATCAGGCAGTTTCATGGCTGGGATCAATTCTTCTGGAAGCAGGTCCTAGTAGGACTGTGGGTGTCCACATCCAGGATATGGGTCCTGCAGAGAATTTGGAATACTTACCTCTTAATCTGGGGGGAGGAGCAGAGGCTGGGGCCTTAAGGACTTACTGTCCTTCTGACCAGTCCTGATGTTTCCAAGGCACTGGGGTTTTCAGAAGTGGATAAGACCGTTCTAAGGTCACAGTGTGGCAACTGCAGTGTGGCAACTGCAGCGAGTCACAGGCCAAATCCTCAACTCAGGCACTGTCTAAAGTGCCTTTCGTGGCCAGCTGCGGTGGCTCACGCCTGTAATCCCAGCACTTTGGGAGGCCGAGGCGGGTGGATTACTGGAGGTCAGGAGTTCGAGACCAGCCTGGCCAACATGATGAAACCCCGTATCTACCAAAAATGCAAAAAATTAGCTGTGCGTGGTGGCGCGTGCCTGTAATCCGAGCTATTTGGGAGGTTGACGCAGGAGAATTGCTTGAACCTGGAAGGTGGAGGTTGCAGTGAGCTAAGGTCACACCACCGCACTCCAGCCTGAGCGACAGAGCAAGACTCCATCTCAAAAATAATAGTTTTTCTTTAAAAAGTGCCTTTCTTGCCCATTCCATGTCTCACCACAACTCTATCAGGCAGGTATTAATGGCTCAACATGGATATAATAGAGAAAATCTGGGCCTTAGATTCCAACCCCCCCCACCCCGCCCAAAGTCCGACAGCCAATGCCTAAGGAGGTTCAATCAACAGTAGTTTGTATTATCACTATCTTATTACTACTCTCTCCGTGGAGTTCCAGCGAGGAGAGGTTCCACACCTCGCTGGGGACCAGTTCCTGAGCAGGGCTCTGAGCAGCCTCTCTAGGCAGTGGCGCGAGGACCCGCGGGGGCCCCGAGGCTCCTCCCGGGCTTTGCGGGCCCTCACAGAAATGGCAGGGCAGTGGGACGAGCTCCTCAGGCTGCGCAGGCTGAAAGGTCCCTCGGCATCCAGAAAGCTCGCCTGACCCTTATTGGTGAGGTTAGGCCCCCAATTCATATCCTGGGGAAACCACGGAGGTGAAATTCAGTTTCCACAGGCCAAGTCAACCGACAGGACCATTTTGAAGCCTGAGCAGAGCTCCCATCGGGCCCCCGCCCCGGCGCTAGGCTAGCTGGGCAGCGCCTCCTCCCAGAGCTCCCTCGCGTGGTTCCTTCCTTCTGCCAAATGGTTAGTGAGCATCAACCACAGGCTAAACTGGGGTTAGACAGTGAGCAGACACACAGGGACCCCGACCTCCAAGAAGACAGATGAGCAAGCGAAAGTCCCTACACAGTGTGAACACTGCTGGAATGAAGAAAGGGCCAAGAGAAAGTCTCCTAGAGGGACATATGTATATATATATACAGAGAGAGAGAGTCTCGCTCTGTTGGCAGGCAGGTTGCAGTGGCGCAATCATGGCTCACTGCAACCTCTGCCTCCCGGGTTCAAGCGATTCTCCTGCCTCAGCCTCCCGAGTACCTGGGATTACAGGCGGGCGTCACCACGCCCAGGCTTGTCTTGAACTCCTGACCTCAAGTGATCCACCCGCCACCGCCTCCCAAAGTGTTGGGATTACAGGCGTGAGCCACCGTGCGTGGCCCCTTTCTTTTATTTTGAAAGAGGTGTCCCTTGGCCGGGCGCGGTGGCTCACGCCTGTAATCTCAACACTTTGGGAGGCCGAGGCGGGCGGATCACAAGGCCAAGAAATGGAGACCATGCTGGACAATAAGTGCAACCCTGTCTCTACTGAAAATAAAAAATTAGCTGGGAGTGGTGGCGCACGCCTAGTGCCAGCTGCTAGGGAGGCTGAGGCAGGAGAATCGCTTGAACCCGGGAGGCAGAGGTTCCAATGAGCCGAGATCGCACCACTACATCCACCCTGGCAACAGAGCGAGACTCTGACTCAATTAAAAAATAAAAAAGGGGGAGCAGGGGAGAGGTGAAGATGGCTAATTAGAAGCACTGTGGTCCATGGCTTTCATGGAAAAGAGTGAAAACGGTGAGTGAATTCAGCACTTTCAACTGAAATATTCAGGTTCTCACATTGGGATTAACTAGGCAGACGGCTTGACCCACAAGAACAAAGAAACGCCAGGTAGGGCAATGGCCCGCCTGCGAACAGCATGGAGCCTATATAGTTAAGGGGGATGTGGCACGGGATGGCAGCCATTTCTGCCATTAGGTTGACTCAGCTGTTGTAGCCTGCTGGCTCCTAGGATTCCAGGTGGTCTTGACGAGGGGGAATCCCCAACAACACAGCACAGCTGCTGTGCCAAATTGTGGCCAGACTGCCTCTTTAAGTGGGACCCTGACCCATCCCTCCTCACTAGGCGGGGCTTCCCTGCGGGAATTTCAGCAACTCCAGACAGGATTATATGGACAGAACTCTCATCTCTCCCTGGGTTGGAGCCCCTGGTCGGGGGGTGATGGGAGGCGGGGGAGAGGTGGTGGGGGCCGGGGGGGTGCGGGGGACAGCGGACGTCTCTGTGGTTCAGTCAACTTAGCCTTTCCAGTCTGCTGGCTCTGGAGAGTCCAGGAAGGGTTCCCCGCAATGCAGCACACCTGCTCTACCAAAACGCAGCCAGATTGCTTCTTTAAGCAGGCCCTTGATCCTGTCCCTCCTGACTGGGTGAGACCTCCCAACAGGGGTGTCCAGACACCTCCTACAGGAGCATCTGGGCCTGCAGCAGATCAGTACCCACCCTGGGGTGGAGCTCCAAGAGGAAGTAGCAGGCTGCCATCTTTGCTGTTTTGCAGCCTTCACTGATGATACCTCCAGGAAAAGGGAAAACCTGGGCAACTAGGGTCTGCAGCAATCCCCCAGCAAACCACGGCAGCCCTGCGGAAAAGCGGCCTGTTAAAAGAAAAGCAAACAGAAAGCAACAACAACAGCATCAACAGAAAGATCCCACCAAAAAAAAAAAACCCATTCAAAACTGTTATCTTCAGCAAACTAACAGAGGAACAGAAAACCGAACACTGCATGTTCTCACTTAGAAGTGAGAGCTGAACAATGAGATCACATGGACACATGGCAGGGAACAATACACACTGAAGCCTTTTGCGGGGAGGGCCTGATGGGGGAGGGAGAACATCAGGAAGAATAGCTAATGGATGCTGGGCTTAATACCAAGGTGATGGGTTGATCTGTGCAGCAAGCCACCATGGCACACGTTTACCTATGCAATAAACCTGCACATCCTGCACATGTACCCCTGAACTTAAAAGTTGAAGGAAACAAAAACAAAAATAAAAACCCCTTGTAAATATTTGTTAAATGGATAGGATTGTTGGCATAATTTACAAAAATTTTATTCATGTTATTCTATAACAAATCTAAATAATATTTGTGTTAACAAATATCAGTAATCATAAGTTTTTTTATACACCCATATATTTTCCAATAGCATGACACTGTCCACTGTCCAGATATTTAGAAATAGTCTATTTGAGAAAGAAAGAGCTTGCTGAACTCTGGAACATATAAAGTAGATACAATTCTAGGTTTTTGAACCTTGGAAAAGGAAGGGTAATTTTCTATGAACATTTTTTTCACAACTGTGTTTCTTATATTCATACCCAGGTATTTTAATTGCTGTATTACCAATTCGCTTCACTAGATGGAGATATGAGGCACCAGAACTACAAATGCCCTCAAAAAGGAAATATAACTCTTGATATTTTGAAAAACACAATTTATTTACAGAAGAGAAATTGCAGCTTATAAGATGTCATCTTAAGGGATATGATTTTCCATGTAATAAATTGTTGGCCCCAGGGGGAAACATTTGCTGGAATTGATAGTGAGTAGTTTACTAGTTAATATTTCATCAGTGAACTGAGTGGATTTCCTCATTCTTTCACCCGCTTATATATTCATTTTTTCATTCATTGACCAAACAGTTTATCCAACACTGTTAGGCACTGGGATACAAAAATAAAGAAGACACAATCCCCACTCCTCAAGAACCTCACAGCCTCTGTCAAGTAGGGGAGAAAAGTATGTAAACTATTAATTAGAATACATTCAGGGCAGAATTACAGAATGGGTTAACACCAGGTTTGCTGCTTGCACCGAGAGAGAAATGGCTGGCTCTTATCGAGTAAGAGAAGATGCTTGGGATGAGTTTCAAGGGATGAATAATTCAGAGGCAGTCAAGAATGAGAGTAAGACTACAGCAATAGTCCAGACAAAACTTGGTGAGGGCCTGAACCAGGTGGGTACCTGTGGGGGTAGAAAGGAGGAGATAAATGCACAAGATGTAGAGGAGGTAGAATAGGTTACACTTGATGGCTCGATGGTTGTTGGGATAGGAGGGGAGAAGGAAATTTTCTAGATATTTGAAATAAGCACTGTGGAGGTCAGGATAAAAATTCAACATGACTAGGAGAAATTTGGAAATAATTGTAATAAGGCACCTCTATTCATATCTTAAATTGTAAACTGCCTTCCCACTCTTTCCCTTTTCTTGAGATCTCACCCCATTCTCTGTTTACTCTGGCTTGTAAACGTATTCTTCCTGCCAAATGAGTCAGTCTCAGTCTAGATTTGAGCTGACATGTATTAAATTTCCTGTAAAAATAAGAAACTAGTATGTCATCTCTCTCTCTCTTCTCTTCCCCCCTCCTCTCTAACTCTCTCTCTCTCTCTCTCTCTCTCTCTCACACACACACACACAGACACCATGTGCATCCATGCACACACAGAGACAAGTATATAAAAAAAGCATAGTGTCACCGTTACAGAAAATACATGGAATTACTTTGTATAGAGCACAAAAACAATCTTGTGCTCATAATGTACCCCAGGAAACTGTGCGGTGGTTACTCTCAGGTGTTCTTAGATTCTGAAATGAAAGATGGGACTTACTGCAGACATTTCATGCTCATCTATTTGGAATAGTTCTTCTAAGTTTTTTTTTTTTTTTTTGGTAAAATCCTATTATTTATGCAAAAGATTGGAAATCTAGAGTTTTTTTGTTTGTTTCCAGTCTTTCTCTTAATATCCATGAATTTAACTGTTCTCATCTAACATGCATGTATTTAGTTGTATTCATCCCTAACACAGGCCATATAATACTACACACTCAATGAGTGTGAGATTCATCGAGAAACAGGCTTGCCATGACCCCATGAACCAGCCCAGACAGCTGACGGAGGCAATTTGAGGTGAGAGAGAGAGAAGAGAAGTTGAAGTCAGAGAGAGCACTTTCCCTACAGGCAGAGTCAAGAAGAGGCAGAAAAAATTAAACTTCAAAAGTTCTGGACTTGCTTTAAAAACCTTTGTGTTTTTTATTTGCATAGTGATGAAGCAAAAAGAATTTAGGTGTGCATATTTGAGTTCCGTCTAGGGATTCTCCCGGCCTCCTATCCACGTCATTATCTGTATCTACAGCACCTCTGTTTACAGCCAAACCCTTGTCTACGCTTTAATCCACTTCCATATCCTCTCATCTTCTCAGGTCTGGATCATCCTGGTGAGACAAATAAAGTGGACAGAGGAGCACTGGGAGTAACATAAATGATGTTTGATGACTAGAACAAACTCAACAGGTACAAAATCCACCTGTCTTTGCAGCATGTTTTTGAAAAACTTTGTAAAGCGTTCAGGTCTAAATTGTTTCAGATGTAACATGAGCCAATGGAAGGAGTATAAGAAGTTCACATCAAAAGGTCTTGGTTCATAGAGTTCCTTGGAAAAGTGGTTGATTCTGGGACTGGGTCAGGGAAAATCTAATTAAGCATGAAAATCTTGTGATGTCAGAAAACAAGGAAGGACTCAAAACAACAGCAGCTACCCCTCAATGACAGGGTCACATGGATACAAGAGCCCACCCAAAGGAGTTCCCAATGGCCAAAGCTGGAACAATTTGAGCAAGAAAATAATGATAGTATTTGATTCTAATCTTTGGTTGAATAAAATAAATATCCATCAGTCCATACATATCAATATAAATAAATAAGTGAATGAGTAAATACATAAATAAATGGGGGAGAAGTGATGCCTCTGCCTTACAGGAGAATTGTAATTAATGAACACAAGAGAAATGAGGAAAAGACAAAGTTACTGTTGGGTAGACAACACAATAATAATTGTTGCAGGCAAGATCTACTGGTAGTCTCAAATCCATGGGTGAAAGTTTGAGGTAAAACAGGGTATTAGCATAGTCTCAATGTATCTCCTCTAAGATAATTATCATTCACAAAGGAAAACACAGTAGGTTTACAGTGGAGAAACCTGACAGATGCCATCTTAACCAAGTGACCAAGGTTAATAGACATCGACATCGTGTACTTCCTGATATGATGCACTGAGAAGGTCACCTCCCCTCTGTAATATTCTCACTAGACATTTATAACCTCAACCTAATCATGAGAAAACACCAGACAACCCCAGATGAGGGACATTCTACAAAATACCTAACCAGTATTTTTCAAAAGGGTCAAGGTCATAGAAGGCAGAGCCTGAGACAATCTCCCAGATTGTAGAAGACTGACAAGTGGTACCTAAGTGCAATGTGGGATTCTGAATTAGATCCAACACAGAAAAAAAAAAAAAAAAAAAAGACGCTAGGGAGAAAACTCATAAAATTCAAATTAGGTCTGTAATTTAATAGTATTGTACCAATGTTAATGACGTTAATTTTCTGGTTTTGATCTTTAACTATGGCTGCGTAATTAGTAACATTAGGGAAAGCTGGGTGAAGTTTATACATAAACTCTCTGCACTATTTTTGTAACTTTTCCATAAGTCTAATGCTATTTAAAATATTAAGTGTTATTTTTTAAGGCCTTGGTTCGAGTCTGAGCTCTAGCACTTCCGAGCCCTGTGAACTTCCTGGGCCTCAGTTTTCTTACTAAACAGTGAGTTAGGATGGATGATGACCCCTCGTCCGTTCTGGAGAACTATGGAGAGGTTCTCACCCACAGTGTTTGCCTTCCTTTACTTCAGCAAGCTATACAGTCACTGATCAGCAGTTGCGGAAATGGAGAATCTTGAAAATAGTCATGCAATTATATTTGTAGGTATTAATAATTTATCTCTGACGTTCAACTTTCCACCTAGATGCAGAGTGATGCAGGACTGTAGAATTATTCCCAGCTTGTTGGGTGTTAGAAGGTGCTTTAGCAGATATCATGCCAAGAGGAAACTTACCCAAAAGTCTTGTTAAAGAGAGTATTTGGACTAGAAGAAAACACAAAAATACAATATTACCTACTTAAGAGTAGTGGAATTATGAGTGGTCATTTTGTTTCAAAGTTTCCTTAATCTTATCATCGTCTTTTTAGAATTAAAATTATGTTTACCAAAAAAATGCTTGTACTTGGAATAGATAGAGGTATTGTTGAAACTTACCAGCTCTCTAATCCCAGCAACTAGGAAGAATATCCTGGGAATGCTTTGGCAGTTAAACAACAAATCAGCTTGGCAGTGATCACTTCCCTTGATACCCTCCCACACGCCCACATACACATTTCTCTTGACCACGACGGACATTCCAGGCTCTCTCCTTCCAACAGCATCTGCCTCCCTGTGAGAACTCTTCCATGGGGACTTCATTCCTGCAGAAACACAGCATCTAATAAAAGTAGAAATCTGAGTTCAGGGATGCAATATCTCAAACTAGGAGGGTTCCCCTTTTCATTATGCTATCTAATTTTGGCACGATTTTCTTTAGTCTTTAAAATCAGGTCTCTTCCTCTTGACCATTCCACCTTTTTCTCTTATTTCAAAATTCTACTCATCAAGCTTCTTCTTCAACACAACAAAGTGCCTTTAACACTTTGCCTCTCCTTGTACAGTATTTGTTAAAGGAAGTTTGGTGGGTTTTTTTCTCTTTTTTTCAAGTTTACTAGAAAATTTCTATGATCAAATCTTCAGAGAGCTGAGCTGGGCATCATGGCTTGTGCCTGTAGTCCTAGCTAACTGGGACGCTGAGGCAAGAGGATTGCTTAAACCCAGGAATTCAAGGCTGCAGGGAGCTCTGATCTACCACTGCACTCCAGCCTGGGTGACAAAGTGAGATCTCATCTCTTAAAAATAAAAAATTGCCCACCATGGTGGCTTATTGCTGTATTCCTGGTGCTTTTGGAGGCCAAGGTTGGAGAATCACATAAAGCTAGGAGTTCATGACCAGCCTGGCCAACATAGCGAGACCCTGTCTCTACAAAATATAAAGAATAAAAACAAAAATAAATATAGAGTAGAAATAATGCCAAAAAGCTCTCTGAGAGCCCATTTAGAATGGTTTGCTTTCAGAACTAGCAAGACCTTCTTTTTTTTTTTTTGAGACGAAGTCTCATTTTGTTGCCAGGCGCCAGGCTGGAGTGCAGTGGCGTGATCTCGGCTCACTGCAACCCCTGCCTCCTGGGTTCAAGCAATTCTCCTGCCTCAGCCTCCCGAGTAGCTGGGACTACGGGTGCACACCACCACGCCCAGCTAATTTTTGTATTTTTAATAGAGACGGGGTTTCACCATGTTGGCCGGGATGATCTCGATCTCTTGACCTTGTGATCCGCCCGCCTCGGCCTCCCAAAGTGCTGGGATTACAGGCATTAGCCACCGCACCTGGCCTAGCAAGACCTTTTTATGACCTCACCCTATGAAGTGCTTCCACCCATGTGACTCAAGGAAAGCACATGCTCTCTGAATTACTCAGCATCATTACAGCAATAAGAGAATGACATGTGGGCAGTACTGGTGCTAAGTCATTACTTGTTGGTATTACGTGACTCGTTGTAGTTGCCTGAAGCTCCACTTAGTTGTTTAATGTCGGTTACCTGGATTAATCCAGATGTCTGATGTTTTAGCCCTTTGAGCACCAAAACAAAAAATATTTTCTAAACTGTTCTCTATGGAATTTTCATGTATTTATCCTTCCTCAGATTTAAAATAGAGCATATTCTAGGCCCACACTCTTTTTTAATTCTTAGGTCATACTTTTAGTTTGTTTTTTTTTTTCACTTTTGCTGTCAAGGTATCACCCTACTATTACCAATGTGCCTCATTGTACTTTTCAGCTACTTCTAATTTGATGTAGGCTTAAAAATGAAATAGGTGAGATAATAAAATAACATGTAAAATAAGAGTCCTATAGGGAAGCATATGTGATAACCTCTCACATTAATAACATATATGAGCTTTGAGTATGATCCAGAAGAAGTGAAGAAAACTAGAAAGAAAATAAAATGATTCATTGGAATTGATTCTTGAAACTGTCTCTTTTGAGCAGCCAAGTTGTAAAAACATAAGATTATATTATTCTTTGAGATATATTTCATAGATAATAAGAAGCACAGATCAGTGTACAGCTTAATGAGTTTTGGCAAATGCAAACACCTTTGTAACTATTACCCAAAGCAGGATACAGAGAATTTGCATCACCCTTGGAAGTTCCCTTGTGCTCTTTCAGGCCAATGCCCATGCCCTACACACACACCCAGAGGCAATGTTGTTCTGATTGCCATAGCTATAGATTGGTTTGCTTGCCTTTTAACATAGATAGAATCATATAATGGCCGGGCGCAGTCGCTCATACCTGTAATCCCAGCATTTTGGGAGGCCAAGGTGTACAGATCACGATGTCAAGCGTTCAAGACCATCCTGGCCAACGTGGTGAAACCCCATTTCTACTAAAAATGCAAAAATTAGCTGGGCGTGGTGGTGGGCGCCTGTAATCCCAGCTACTTGGGAGGCTGAGGCAGGAGAATCGTTTGAACTTGGGAGGTGGAGGTTGCAGAGCCGAAATGGTGCCATTGCACTCCAGTCTGGGTGACAGGGCAAGACTCCATCTCAAAAAAAAAATCATCATCATAAAAAAAGAATCATACTGTAAGCACTCTTCTACTAATATATCTGGCTTCTTTGGTTCAATATATTACATTGGAGGCTCACGAGGTTGCATGTATTTGAGGTTCTCTTTTTTGTTAACTAATAATGCATTGTACAAATATAGCACATTTTGTTTATCTATTCTTCTGCTGATGGAATTTGGGTTGTTTACAACTTGGGGATATTCAGAATAAAGACCTATATGAATATTTAAGTGCAAGTCTTTTTGTACACATATGTTTTTATTTCTTACTGCTTGTTTTTATAATGACTCATATGCACAAAATCATTTCTTAAATGCTATTTATTAGCTTTTAATTTTTCTAACCTATAGACAAAACAAGTGAAATGTAACTGTAATCATAGAAGAGACTAAACAGTAGAGAAAAGAGCATGGTAGGTAAGAAGAACAGCATGTGCAAAGGCCCTGAGGAGGAACCAGCTTGATGTATTGAAGAACGTGAGACCATGTGACTAGAGTACAGTGTTTGAAAAGAATAGTGGCAGGAGATGAGGATGACTGGAGTCCAATTAAGAACAGCCTGGTAGGCCACATTAAGCATGCTACATTTTATCGTAAGTGAATCTGATGACTAGTTTTAGGAAGTAGAGTCATATGGTTCATTATTTTCTGTGGAGGGAATGCAAATATAGAAAGGGAACAGACCGGGCACAGTGGCTCACACCTGTAATCCCAGCACTTTGGGAGGCAGAGGGGAGTGGATCACCTGAGATCAGTGGATCACCTGGCCAACGTGGTAAAACACTGTCTGTACTAGAAATACAAAAATTAGCTAGGTGTGGTGGCAGGTGCCTGTAATTCCAGCTACTTGGTAGGCTAAGGCAGGAGAATCACTTGAAGCTGGGAGGCAGAGGTTGTAGTGAGCTGAGATTGCACCACTGCACTCCAGCCTGGACGACAGAGCGAGACTCTATCAAAAAAAGAAGAAAAAGAAGCAGAAGAAGAAGAAAAGAAAAGAAAAAAAAGGGGGGAGGGGAACACAAGAAGCTATTGTAGTAAATCTTCAGAGATATGGACATGCCATTAGGCTAGAGATGAAAAGACCTGGGCAGATGTGAAACAGATTTTGGAAGTAGAATTTGAACTTATGGCATCTACCTAAACAAATGAATTTCCATCTTAAGAAAAAAAGGGGTGCCACTTTAGGAGGCTGAGATGGGTTGATTGCCTGAGGTCAGGAGTTTGAGAAAACCTGGCCAACATGACAAAACCTCATCTCTACTAAAAATACAAAACTTAGCCAGGTGTGATGCTGGGTGCCTGTAGTTCCAGCTACTCGAGAGACTGAGGCAGGAAAATTGCTTGAACCAGAGGTGGAGGTTGCAGTGAGCTGAGATCATGCCAATGCACTCCAGCCTGGGCAACAGAGACTCCATCTCAAATGAATGAATAAATAAATAAAGTTTAAAAAGGAACCAAAATTCAAGTAAATTACCAAGTACTAATTCTGAAATCTTAATTTGTTATTTGTCGGGGGAGGATATGGGCCTGATGATTTTCTGTGAGTTATTGAAAGGTCTTTCCAGGACAGCTAGAGAAGAAATGAGGCTAAGGAGAACTGGTAAATTTCAAAAGCAAATAATGAGGTAGAAGAGATTAAATTGGCTGGGCACAGTGGCTCACGCCTGTAATCCCAGCACTTTGGGAGGCTGAAGCAGGCAGATCACCTGAAGTTAAGAGTTCGAGACCAGCCTGCCCAACCTGGCGAAACCCATTTCTACTAAAAGTACAAAAAATTAGCCGGCCATGGTGGTGCGCACCTGTAGTCCCAGCTACTCAAGAGGCTGAGGCAGGAGAATCACTTGAACCCTGGAGGTGGAGGTTGCAGTGAGTTGCACTGCACACCAGCCTGGGCAACAATCCCAGCCTGGGGGACAAGAGCAAAACTCCATCTCAAAAAAAAAAAGAAGAAATTAAATAATTTGATCTTAAGTATCAAAAAGTCAGACATAAAACAGAGACATGAGATGTCAATGAGTGATGTCTTATTGTAGCCAGTCTTATGAAGCTTTATTAGAAGGCTAGGCTCAGAGACCTACTTCTCTTGGCTTCATATCTGATTCTTTGATGAAACAGAGAAACACTCAAGGCTTTTACTACACAGTGGTGTAGAGATGTTACTGCCCCTAAAATATATTGCATAACAAGCTTATGCATGTGAAATAACTTTTTTTATTTTAAGACAGTTTTGCTCTTGTCACCCAGGCTGGAGTGCAATGGCGCAATCTCGGCTCACTGCAACCTCCACCTCGTGGGTTCAAGTGATTCTCCTGCCTCAGCCTCCAGAGTAGCTGGGATTACAGGCATGGCCACTGTGCCTGGCTAATTTTGTAATTTTAGTAGAGATGGGGTTTCTCCATATTGGTCAGGCTGGTCTTGAACTCCCAACCTCAGGTGATCTGCCACCTGCCTCAGCCTCCCAAAGTGCTGGGATTACAGGCATGAGTCATCATGCCTGGCTGTCAAATAACTTTAAAACACGTTCATTTCACTGGACTCATCCAGTTTGGGATCTAGCCAGTGGCAATACCAAGTGATAGTTTTGGGAGACTTAAATCATCCCTAAAATCTTCATCAGTCCTCCTATCAAGGCTCCCAACTAAATATACAGTCTGAAGAATAAGATACGTGCTCTGCAAATGAAGCTTTGAGGCTTGTTTGCTAACCCTGTTGTCTTAGTTTGCTAGGGTTGCCATAACACAAAGTACCACAGACTGGATTGTTTAAAACAATGGAAATTTGTTTTGTTTTTTTTTTCTCTCTCTCTCTCTCTCCAATTTTCATAGGACACATTATCTGGTAACTTACTGAGAAAGAGAACATAGAAAGTAAAATTATGAGACCTTTCATATCTAAAAAATCGTGATTAATAGTTTTTTATTGAATACTTCATTGGAAAACATTTTCTCCTACATTTTGAGAGTTGTTTCATTGTCTTATTGACTTCAGAGTTGCAGGTAAGAATTCTGATTCTGAGTCTAAATCTACTCCAACACGTTTCTTTAACCAGCCTCCCTGTTCTGAGTCTTTCCTTCTCATCCCAGCTCTGCATGATGTTTGGTGCTGAATTTTCCCACTATTCTCTGGAACAAATTGGTTCCCTCTCCATGGCATCCCTTTCCTCAGGCAGTTAGGTTTAACTTTCTTAGGTTTAGGTTCAGCTTGCTAAATCAATTACCATTTCTGTGTTCAGGGATGACCATGAAAATATTTAACTACAAGGAGGACAGGAGCACAGAACAGACACTGCTTATAAATAATCAATGAGGTCATATCAGAGTGGAGAGGTGAGTACTAATTGAATATCTGCTCTGCTTCCATTCAATTTCTATTCTCTAACTTTTTTTTTTCTTTTTTATTTTTTTTACTGTTTTCTGTTTTTCTCATTTTCCTTGGGCTTGGGCACGTATGCCTTTTTGTATTCCTTTCTTGTCATTTTGGCAGGGTTTCAGCATGAGTTAAAATAAATGTGTGAATTTAAAAGCTGTGTTTAGCAAAAAGTTTACAAGATGCTTAATATCTATTATCACATTTAATTTTTACACCAAACTTACAAAAAGGTATTATTAACTCCATCTAACATAAGGAAGCTAAGATACAAATATGTTTAAGACTCTTGCTCAAGATCTAACAGGTGATTATCGTGGAGCAAAGTTTAGATTAGATGGTCTGGTTCCAAAGTCCATGTTCTTTCCTTCCAAAGAGAAAGCAGCCCTCAAAGTCCACACAGCCCTCTCTCCAAATGAATGTTTCCCCCAATCTTCTGCCAGCTGCGTTTCTCAGAGTAGGTTAGCTGTTCACTTTTATCAAAAGCACGTGGAAGTGACTGTTAAAAATGTGGATCCCTGGGTTCCACCTTAGACCTATGAATCACAACCTCAAGAAGGTGAGAGACTGGGATTCGAATTTCAAACTAGTCCCTGCAGGAGATTATGATTCAGATATTTTGAGAAGCATTGCTCTAATTAACATATGCCTCTCCAAAACAGTAACCACTGAGTCGAATCATTTTTGCTGTTAGGTGAGTCAGGTAGGTGTTCGTGAGTCCCAGGTGTTACAAGTAATATTAGCAAAGAGCATCTCAGATAATTGAGGGCCAATATTGAGAACTAAACATTCAGGGTGACTCTTCCCAGTACGGAACATCTAAAACTGCTGGATAAACTACGAAAAGCACATTTCTAAAAACCAGACTGACTGGGATAAAGTAAGGCAAATAATACGAGAAAACCAAATACAAAGCTAAAGGATGACCAATGTTTGTTCTGATCTCTGAGCCAGAAGCCAAAGCCAAAAGACTGAGCAGGTGCCAGTCAGACTGGGCCTCCGTATAGTCAGGCTGAAGAGGACATCTCAGTGGATGAGCCAGGGCACTCACCAGATTCATGTTTGTTGTAAATCTGTAAGAAGCCATACACCAGAGAGGCAGCTATAATACTGTGGCTAAGAGTGTAGGCTGTGGAGGAAATTGCCTGGGTTGCAATTTAACCATTTTTAAATGTGCAATTCAGTGGCATTAAGTACGTTCACATCGTTCTACCACCATCACCACTATCCATCTCTAAAACATTTTCATCTTCCCGAATGAAACTCTGTAATCATTAAACATGAACTCTCAATTCTTCCCTCCCCAAACCCCTGACAATGACCTGTCTACTTCCTGTTTCTATAAATTTGGCTTGTCCAGGTACCTCATATGAGTGGAAACATATATGTCCTTTTATATCTGGCTTATTTCACTGAGCATATGTTCTTACAGTTCACTCGTGTTGTAGCATGAGTCAGAATTTCCTTTCTTTCTAAGGCTTAATAATATTCCATTATTTGTATATCTCATATTTTGTTTATCCATTCATTTGTCAGTAGACATTAAGATTATTTCCACCTTTTGGCTACAGTGAATAACACTGCTAAAAACATTGGTAACCAAATATCTGTTTGAGTTCTGCTTTCAATGCTTTTATATATACATCCAGAAGTAGATCATACAGTAATTTTATGTTTATTTTTTTGAGGGACTGCCATACTGTTTTCCACAGGGCTGCACCATTTTACATTCCCATCAGCAATACACAGTGTTCCAACTTCTACATATCCTCACCAACACTGCTGTTTTCTGTTTTTTGATACCAGCCATCCTAATTGGTGTGAAGAGGTGGCTCACTGTAGTTTTGATTTGTATTTCCCTAATGGTGAAGGACGTTGAGTATTCTTTCAGGTGTTTTTATTGACCGTTTATATATCTTCTTTGGAGAAATATATATTCAATTTCCTTGCCCATTTTTGAATTAGATTGTTTGGCTTTTTGCTATTGAATTCTCAGAATTCTTTCTATATTCTAGATAACAATCCCTTATCAGATGTGTGATCTGCAAATATTTTCTCCCACTCTGTGCGTTGTCTTTTACTCTGTTGATAGTGTCCTGCGATGCACAAAAGTTTTTAGTCTAGGTTATAATCTTGACTCCAGAATTTACTCACTGTGACTTTGGACTAGCTATTTAACCTCTCTGGGTGTCAGTGCCCTCATCTGAGGACATCTATCTCACAAAGTTGATATAAAGGTTAAATAATTCTTGATAAGGGTGCTAAGACCATTCAATGAGGAAAAGACAATCTCTTGAACAAGTGATGTTGGGAAAACTGAATATCCAAAGGCAAAAGAATGAAGTTGGACCCTTACCTTGTATCATATACAAGAATTAACTGGAAACTAATCAGAGACCTAAACATAAGACCTAAACCTATAAAAACAATATGAAGAAAACATGGGGGAAAGGCTGTATGACCCTGGATTTGGCAATGATTCCTGGATGTGACACCAAAAGCACAGGCAAGGAAAGTAAAAATGGATAAACTGAACTATGCAAAATTAAAACCTCTGTGCACTCAGGGACCGATCAACAGGCTGTGAGGAGCTTACATAATGGGACAAAATATTTGCAAATCATATATTTAATAAAAGGTTATATCTAGAATATATAATTACAACTCAACAATAAAAACCATATAATTCAAATTAAAAATGGGCAAAGAGCTTGAATAGACATTCCTCCAAAGAAGACATACATAAATGCCCACAAGCACATGAAAAAATGCTCAATATCACTAATCATTGGGGAAATGCAAACCAAAACCACAGTAAGACATCACCTCACACCCATTAGGATGGTTACTGTGGTATAATAAAAAATAAATATTTGGTCTTTGCCACTGGTTCCCAGCACAAAGTTCCTAAAACTCTTGGAATTTACTGTCTTGTATGCTAATGAGACGACTCAAAGCAGGGGCCCCTAGATACCTTCAGGTTGGGGGTTAGTCACTAGAAAAACCAATCAGGTGATTACATCATTAAAACTTCAGCTGCCCCCATTACCTGCACTACCTTTCCCTCCCCAGTCTCTGGAGTAGGGAGAGGGACCTGAGATTAAACTTAATTACCAATGGCCAATGATTTAATCAATCACTCCTACATAACGAAACCAGTCAAACCCCTTAAGGATGAGGTCCAGAGAGCTTCTGGGTTGGTGAACACATCATGGTGCTGGGAGAGTGGGGTGCCCAGAGGGAACGTGGAAGCTCTGTCCCACCACCCTCTAACCCCCACCCAGTACCTTGCCTTATGCATCTTTTCCATTTGGCTGTTCCTGAGTTGTATGAATCCTTTATAATAAACTGGTAAATGTTAAGTAAAGTGTTTTCCTAAGTTCTTTCTGTGAGCCATTCCAGTGAATTATCAAGCCTGAGAAGTTGTGGGAACCCCAAATTTATAGCTGGTCAGTCATAAATATTGGTGACCCCTGGGACTTTCAACCAAAGAGGGGACAGTCTTATAGGAATGAATCCTTAACCTATGAGGTCTGTGCTAACCTTAGAAGTTAGTATCAGAACTGAACTGAATTGCTGGACACCCAGTTGGTGCCAGAGAATTGGCTGAATTGGTTGTTGGTGTGGAAAAAACTCTGTGTATTTAGTGTCAGGAAAAACCTCTCAGCTACTATTAAGAAACAAAAACAGAAAATAACAAGTGTTGGTGAGGATGCAGAGAAATTGGAAGCCTTATACATTGCTCGTAGAAATGTACAATGGTGCAGACATTATGGAAACAGTATAGCAGGTCCTCAAAAATTAAACATAGAATTACCATATGATCCAGCAATTCATCTTCTGGGTATATCTCCAAAAGAACTGAAAGCAGGATTCTTGAAGAGGTATTTGCACACCCATGTTGTAGCAGCATTATTCACAATAGCCACGTGTTGAAAGCAACTTATTGTCTATTGATGGATAAACAAAATGGTGTGTGTGTGTGTGTTCATATATCTATGAAATAAGCCAGTTACAAATGGACAAATACTGTATGATTCCACTTATATGAGGTATAATGAGTAGTCAAATTTATACAGACATAAAGTAGAGTGGTCATTGCCAGGGACTAAGAAGAGGAATGGAGGAATTAATTGATACAGAGTTTCAGTTTTGAAGGATGAAAACATTCTGGAAACTGGTTGCACAACAATGTCAATGTACTGAAGGCCACTAGACTGTACTTTTAGAAACGGTTAAGATGGGACAGGCGCCATGGCTCATGCCTGTAATCTCAGCACTTTGGGAGGCCGAGGTGGGTGGATCACCTGAGATCAGGAGTTCGAGACCAGCCTGGTGAAACCCATCTCTATTAAAAATACAAAAATTAGCCAGGTATGGTGGCGGGCACCTGTAATCTCAGCCACTTGGGAGGTTGAAGCAGGAGAATTCCTGGAACCCGGGAGGCGCAGGTTGCAGTGAGCCAAGATGGCGCCATTGCACTCCAGCCCAGGCAACAACAGCGAGACTCCATCTCAAAAAAAAAGAAAAGTAAAGAAAAGAAATGGTTAAGATGGTAAGTTTCAGGTTATGTATTTTTTACAATTTAAAAAAGATTAAATGATTAAATTCACATCAAATATCTTCACCAGTGCCTCACACATGTTAATGCCTCAATACTTGTTAGCTAGCATCATTTATACCAGTGGCCTAATGCAGATGCCAAGCAGACCAGTGTCTTTGGAGTCAACCTTTCAATGTCCACAGGATACCCATTCAGCTTTAATATTTAGAAATAAAAATAGTGGTCCTGAGTTCTTGTACAAACACTGGCAAGCTCTGTCTTTAACATCCTAGAATACTTTTAAGTGTAAGTAGTATATGGACTTGAGGCTACTTCTGCATAGATTTGCCCTTCTACAGGTTGAGTTCAAGGCCCAGCTGATTCCAGCTGGATCCTGTCACCCTTCTTGCCCTCGGTTCGCATGTCCTATCATCAGCACACCACCACCAACCGTAACAAAACCATCTCGGGATGGCTCCTAGCCCATCCAAAATTTGCAGTCATCCCCTAGCCTTGCCATTGGTTTTATCAGCCTTGCTTTTTTACTACTGTCAGACATATATGCTTTACTAAGTCTGTATAACTTCTACATAAAATAAACACACAGCTATTGAGTTTAGTAGTCACCATACCCTCTTGAAGTCCAGAACACAGCCAAATTTTCCAAAAGTGAATTGTACTTAAAATTTCTTTTTAAATGGGGTCGGGGGATGTCTCCAACTTCACATGAGTTGTCTTACAGGGTAGGTCATGAAACTTAAGCTAAGTAATAGGACTTTAGCACTATACATGTGTCCTGCCTTATAGCCGTTAATTACTCACTAATGTCACAGGCTGGAAAGGAATAGCAAAAATAAAAAGGTGTTAGGAATCCAGAGCAACTTTTTTTTTTTTCGAAATCTTCCTTTTCTTAAATCACATTTTAAATATATGGAGACTAAGTTAAAATTACTCACTAATGTCTATCCTCTTTTTATCCATATAACTTTCAACAATCATTACTTGTGAATATCACCTTATGAATACTCATAATCAACTGGTTTTTAAAAAGCTAAGTTAAAAAAAACCAAAAAACCCTCTTCTGGTAATGTTATTTTTACAACTGTGAGCAGGGAACCCATAGCAAGTTCGTGATCCTCTACTATTTTAGAAGGTATTTTTTTCTATACTGCCCTGGACATAAAATTTAAATTTTTTCCCCTGAGATACAAAAACCAAAGTTCAATATAATAAATGATGGGTCTGTGTTGCTGACTGAGAACACAGCACAAAAGGAACAGAATTGCCTTGCACTTTTTTTCATAACGGATGGCTCAAAAAAACCAAAGTCCAAACTACATAAAACTTTGCTTTGATTTGCTTGAACAAGAAGTTCCCATTGGAAAGCATTCGTTGGGAGGATGAGAACATCTGGATTCCGCGATAGCAGAGTAGAAACAGATGGTGGCTTTGTGGAAGAGGGGCTGTGACTTTTCTGCTGAAAACTGCATATTCCATGGTTTTTCTCTTGTTTTTCTGGTAAACAAAGCCTGTCTCCATCTAATTAGCTTCAAAAAATAATTTATAGTTCCAGAACTCTCCAAAAACTTGAACGTTTGTATAATGGGATGCTATAGCAAAAAAAAAAAGATGAATGTCAATAAAAATAGTAATAAAGATGACATCATAGACTTTTAAGCAGAAATATTTCATTGAATTTTAAATGCAGGGTAGAATTTAATTTACTGTGTCCAACCTCTCTTTCTCTCCACCCTCCATGAAGTAAAAGGCAAATGGCTACAACATAGCTTATGTATATGTAAACTTTGGAGCTGGACAGCCTGGGTTCAAATCCTGGTTCAACAATTCCCTAACTTGGGCAAACAAGTTATTTAACTTCTTTGTACCTCACTTTCTTCATCTGTAAATGAGAATAATACCTTATAGAGTGGATGTGAGAATTAAGTGAGTTAATATATATAAGCACTTAAGACAATGTCAGTGCATAGTAGGCACTCAATAAACGTTAGCTATTCTATTATAATCTTGCAGCAGACCTTTCTTTAGGCTGCTCATTTAGAAATTATGAACTTGTGGCTGGGCGCAGTGGCTCATGCCTGTAATCTCAGCTCTTTGGGAGGCTGAGGCAAGTGGATCACTTGAGGCCAGGAATTCAAGACCAGCCTGGCCAACATAGTGAAACCATGTCTCTACTAAAAATACAAAAATTAGCTAGGCCTGGTGTCAGGTGCCTGTAATCCCAGCTACTCAGGAGGCTGAGGCATGAGAATTACTTGAACCCAGGAGGTAGAGGTTACAGTGAGCTGAGATCATGCCACTGCACTCCAACCATGGGCAACAGTGAGACTCTGTCAAAAAAAAAAAAAAAAAAGAAAAAGAAAGAAAGAAAAAGAAAAAGAAAGAAGGAAGGAAAGGAAAGGAAAAGAAACGAAAAGAAATTATGAACTTGTTAGCCTCCTTTTCCTTTCCCTCCCCTCCCCTCCCACGGCTCACAGCAGCTTCAACTTCCCGGGCTCAGGTGATCCTCCCACTTCAGCCTCCTGAGTAGCTGGGACTACAGGCACATGCCACCACGCCCAGCTAATTTTTGTAGAGACTGGATCTCGCCATGTTGCCCAGGCTGGTCTCAAGTGATATGCTGCCTCGGCCTCCCAAAGTGCTAGGATTACAAGCACAAGCCACTGTACCCAGCAGCCTTCTCTTCAGGGTCCAGTATAGTAGGAAATCACGTGTTACCTCGTGGAGCAATGAAAAGAACACAGAGTTGAGATCAGCAGATGGATGAGTCCCTGCTCCGCCTCAGTGTACCCCTGAGTAAGTTGTGCAAATTCCGTGAAGTGCCATACACCTACACACCTAGGCTAGTACATAGAATGCACACAATCAACAATTCTTAATTAATGAAAAATATGCATATCTGTAAGGGGCCCTGGACAATTACTCATAATGAGCCCTTCTTTTTTAAGTCTTTCACAGATCTCAGCAGTAAACAAAGCTTTAAGATAAATGAGATAAAGAAATGCTCTGAAAGCTTGGTTAAACCAATTTTGAAGACTAAATTCTAACTTTAGGCCAGTTTGGCATCCAAAGGTTTCTCTTTCTAGTTTCAGCTTCCTCCAAGCCAGGAGGAAGTTTCAGGAGATTCACAAGTTATATAAATGAGTGAAGCAAGATAATAGGGAATGTTAAAAACTCTGGAAAACTGGATTGTGTTGGCCCCATCAAAAAAGAACTCAAATTAAAATGTTTTGTCCAAAATTCATCTGTGGGCCAGAGTCAGTGCTCAGGTAACCAGACATCAGCTTTTGTTTTTTAAAAAGTTGGTATACCTAACTCAACAAAGTTTACATTAACTGGCATCCAGAGCTGTTTTAGGCAGCTCTTTGCTCAACTTCTTTTACTAAATTCCTAGATGTTTATTCAGAATTGACCTCTCTCTTGCTTCATCATCTAGCAACCGTGCTAATACCATACATATCCTGCTGCTGTCAGCAGAAAGGTACTATAAGGCATATGGCTAGCTGCTCCTAGGAACTCATTAAAGCTATAGAGGAACTGTGGTCATACAACATTCATCAAACAGGTATTTATAGAGCACCTACTCTGAGCATAATGAAATCTCACAAAGGCATCTAGGGCAGGTTTTTTCCATTTTTCAGCCCCTATTTTACTAAAAGCATTTGGATTTAGCAAATCAAGGCATCGGTTTCCTTTCTTAGTCCTTTGGATAAACTGGTGCCTTTCATTTACCAGGAGCAAAACATTTTTTCCTTGTTATTTATAACTAAAATCACAGCAAATCTGCTTCTAATCTTGTATTTCTGAAATTGCTATAAAGTTATTCTGAACACTATACAAGTCAGTTCAGCTGATATATATGGAGCACAGGTACTCTACTCAACCATATATGGAGAGTCAAAAGGCCTTTGACCCTTGTGGAGTTTATGATCTAAAATGAACACCTACGGCCGAACGTGGTGGCTCATGCCTTTAATCCCAGAACTTTGGGAGGCGGAGCAGGAAAATTACTTGAGCCCAGGAGTTTGTCACCATCCCGGACAACATAGTGAGATTTCATTCCTACTAAAAATTTAAAAATTATCCAGATGTGGTGGCGCATGTCTATAGTCGGGAGGCTGAGGCAGGAGGACTGCATGAGCCCAGGAACTCAAGGTTGCAGTGAGCTATGGTCAAGCCACTACATTCCAGGATGGATGACAGAGTGAGACCCTGTCTCTAAAAAAATAATAATAAAAAAATGACTACCTACAACTCTGGTACACATAAAATGAACATGCAAAATTATAATTGCACTTTAAGAAGAGACAAAATACACAGAGCTTATTTTAGGATGGTAAAGCTTATAAATTGGTTGTCGAAACAGAGTATGGCGGATACTCTGGTTCCACTTTTCTGTTTACTCTCAGAACTCAGGTTATTCCTCTCCTCGTTTTAGTTAAGGACACCGAGGCCTGAAGGATTAAATGTGTCACAAGGTCCATAGAGTCTAAGAGACAAGAAGTCGGGCTTCTTGGTGGGTGACAAGCCACACTTAGATGGCGTCTCCCTTTCTGCACTGAAGAGCAACTGCCCAATGCTGGGCCACCAATGAAGCATCTTAGAACAAGTTAAATGAGAATTTCATGTTAACTGTGAGGTGATGATGAAGAGTAGTATTTGTATTGTTTAACTTAATAAACTGGAGTAAAGATTCCCTACCAGCCACTATCCTAACACTCTGGTAACAAAGATGGTTAGAATGAAGTTTATTCCCTCCTGGGGCTCACAGATTCTTGAGGAACATAGACATGTAAAAAGCAATTACTGCAAATGCAATCAGTGCTGTAAATGAGGTAGTTGTAGGACAAGACACAGAGGAAGCTTCTGTTTCTGCCCGGGGATATCAGGGAAGACCTGAGTAGGAGCTCACCAGATAGACAAAGCATGGAAGAACATCTGTGCATTGCGAACAGCATGTACAAAGCACACTGGAACAGCATGTACAAAGGAGATAAGAAAGACTGGAAGAATTATAAGTAGTCCACACTATATGCAGAATATTTGTCAGAGTAAAAGATGTGACGTATCTTGAAGGGCCTTCCATACCATGCCATGAAGTTTGGATGATTTCTGCAGACAGCTGAGAGTCACAAAAGGGGGACTCTTTAAGGGGAGAGGCATGAGCAGGTTAGCATTTTTATTTTATTTATTTACTTATTCTAAGACAAAGTTTTGTTCTTGTTGCCCAAGCTGGAGTGCAATGGTGCGATCTCGGCTTACTTCAACCTCCAGCTCCCAGGTTCAAGTGATTCTCCTGCCTCAGGCTCCTGAGTAGCTGCGATTACAGGCGCACACCACCATGCCCGGCTAATTTTTGTATTTTAGTAGAGACAGAGTTTCACCATATTGGTCAGGCTGGTCTCGAACTCCTGACCTTATGATCTGCCTGCCTCGGCCTCCCAAAGTGCTGGGATGACGGGCATGAGCCACTGCACCTGGCTAGCATTTTTAAATGAATGCTCTGGCTGCCACCATGGGATGAATTAGAGGAAGGCAAGACAGAGGCAAGGAATTTTAGAAAATCAGTGAAACAGTACAAGCAAGAAATGATAAGGCAGTGCAATGGGCATAGAGTGAGCAGGGATAACACGGGCAGTTTAATGTCCTACTGCTTCAGAGTGCTGGGAAAGGAAGGAGAAGTTCGAGGTGACTGTTAAGTTTCTGACTTGGGGAATCAGTTGTATGCTGGTGCTTAACCTAAATACAGAGCAGTTTGGGGAGAAAAAAAAATGTGTTGGGATTCAAGATGGGAGGACCATTTCAAAGATGGAAGGAGCCCAATCAAGAGCTGGAAATAAATGCTTGAGAATTTTCATCCTGTGCATGGTAGCCAAATCCCTGAGTGTAGATAAGCTTGTGTGGAAAAGTGTAGAGTAGGAAGAGAAAAATAACAAGGACAAAAACCAGAATGGCCAATATTTAAGAGTAAGAAGAAGAAAAGAAGCTGGCAAAGGGAAATAAGAAGTGGTATGAAAATAGGAGAAAACCCAGGAGAGAGTGTGGACATGGAAGTACACAGAAGTAAGTGTCAAGTGTCCCTGAGAGGTCAGGAGGACATGGAAAAGGACACAATGCATGTGGAGAGAAGAAAATGCATTTATTTGTTCAAGTCAGTGAATATGCATGAAGCACCCATTAGGTGCAGGCACTGGGGATAAATCAGTGAACCAAATAGAAAATAAAAATCCTGCCCTCTAGGATTATATTCTAGTGGGGAACACAGACAATAAGCAAATAAATATGTGAAAATTTAATGTATGGAATAAGTGCTCTGAAGAAAAATAAATCAGGTAAGGAGGACATGGCGTTGGGGGTGGGAGAGGTATGAATCCAATGTAATAGAGTGATGAAAGCTTTCAGTGAGCAAGTGCAAAGGCCTTGAAACTGATTTTTTTGCAATGTGTTTCAATCTAGGGAAAGCAAAAGCTAGACTGCAATTAATTGAAGAGTGAATGGAAAAGAGGAAGAAAATTGCTAAGAAAAGAGGAGCAATGGAGTAAATAACTTCTCCAAGAAGCTTGATGCTAAAGAGAAAGGATGAGTTCCTAAGCACAGGTAGAAGAGGTAAAGAAAAAGTAGTCAAAAAAAGGCTTAGAGGCCAGGTGCTGTGGCTCGCACCTGTAATCCCAGCACTTTGGGAGGCCGAGGCAGGTGGATCACCTGTGCTCAGGAGTTCGAGACCAGCCTGGTTAACATGGTGAAACCCCATTTCTACTAAAAATACAAAAAAGTAGCCAGGTGCGGTGGTGTGTGCCTGTAATCCCAGCTACTTGGGAGCTTAGGCAGGAGAATTACTTGAACTCAGTTGGCAGAGGTTGCAGTGAGCTGAGATCATGCCATTGCACTCCAGCTTAGGCAACAAGAGCAAAACTCAGCCTCAAAAAAAAAGGAAAAATAGCTAGAAACAGATAGGTTTGTAGGTTGGAGGCTAGGAAGCCAGGCTGTGAAGTTGCAGTCTCAGGGGCCATCTTTCACTCTGGTCTGTGAGAATGTTGCTCCCGAGAGTTGTGAAACAGGTGTTACTAACTCACCCCCTGCACTAATTTCATCTTTGCTATAAATTAGGAAGAACAGAACATCTATTCTCTCTCTCTCTCTCTCTCTCTCTCTTTTTTTTTTTTGAGACAGAGTCTCACTCTGTTGCCAGGCCGGAGTGCAGTGGTGCGATCTCAGCTTACTGCAACCTCGGTTCAAGTGATTCTCCTGCCTCAGCCTCCCGAGTAGCTGGGATTGCAGGCGTGTGCCACCACACCCAGCTAATTTTTGTATTTTTAGTAGAGACAGGGTTTTACCACGTTGGCCAGGATGGTCTCAATCTCTTGACCTCGTGATCTTCCTGCCTTGGCCTCCCAAAGTGCTAGGATTACAGCCATGAGTCACCATGCCCGGCCAAACATCTATTCTCAATAGAGCAAGTACAGGTATATCATGTGGTTTTGACTGGTTGGGATACAGACAATAAATAAATACAATAGAATTTATCAAAAGAGCTAATGTCACAATGGAAAGGGAAGTTGAATCTAGGAACAAACAAAATGTTGGCCACATAGCACGGGAAGCTCAGAGGATGGTGGGCCACTCATGGGGCCTTTACTTACACTGCCTCACTTAGTGTTATCAAGAGTCCTGCAATAGGACATTATTTTTTATAAATGAGAAAACTGAAGTCCACAGTGGTGAAGTAACATGCACAAGCTCACGCAGCTGGGAAGTGATAGAGCCAAGATTCCAAAGACAATGAACTTTCCCCTGTAGCATGCTGCTTGACATACAAAAAGGAATAGGATGTATGATTCCTGCTCTCAGAGCTCACACATTATTAGGGGAAAAGATACATAAATAACTGTAAAACAATGAGATGAATGGGAAACTGGTTTATGAGCAAAGTATTATGGGAATTTAGGCTTGTAAATCCATTCTCTCAGGCAGCTGTATATTTACCGTAGGCAGGGAAGGAGAATAAAAATGACAAAGGCAAGATAGTAATACATTTCCTTGATGATACAGTGAATATCCTTCATTGCTATTTTATTTTTAAATACATATTCATTATTTACCACTTAGAACAAGCAATATCTTAAGTTCATAAGGTTATTATGATCCTTATTTGCAGATTTTTTTTTAAATAAAAAGAGAGGTTAAGATTCACGCATTTAAAGTAAAGTGCTTTAAGATACCAGTACTTTTATATTTTGTGTAAGGAATGGGGGGAAATAAGAATATAATTATAAATATAAACATATAGCTTATTTTGGCATAAATATATACTGAAAGGTCAAATAAAATACCTCTGGTGTAGGAGCGTGGGGAATAGGGTAAAAGATAGGAATGGAAGCAAGACTTTTCTGAATATATCTTTTTATAGAGATTTTCTTTGTAAACCATGTAAATATTTACATATTTAAAGAAAAAATCAAGGCCGGGCGCAGTGGCTCATGCCTGTAATCCCAGCACTTTGGGAGGCTGAGGCAAGCAGATCACAAGGTCAGAAGTTCGAGACCAGCTTGGCCAACATAGTGAAAACCCGTCTCTGCTAAAAATACAAAAAATTAGCCAGGTGTGTTGGCGTACGCCTGTAATCCCAGCTACTCAGCAGGCTGAGGCAGGAGAATTGCTTGAATCTGGGAAGTGGAGGTTGCAGTGAGCTGAGATTGTGCCATTGCACTCCAGCCTGGGAGACGGTGGGAGACTCCATCTCAAAAAAAAGAAAGAAAAAGAAAAAACAAGCAAACACTAAAATTTAAAAGGGACTAAAATGAATTACCCAAACTCTGTATCGAATTGGTAATATAGCTACCCAGAGACAAGAATTTTGAATGAATTTTGAACACTGTGTATTCTAAGGAGAAAAAGATTTCAAAGATATATCAAACTTCATATTGTATCTTATTTTTAGTAGTAAATGTAGCACTTTAATTTTGTGCCTATTTTGTGTATATTTTAGGACAAAGCAAATATTTTGATATTATTAGAAACCAAGGTAATCAGTGTGAGAAAAAGTGTTCAAATATCGAATTATAGAAGCTAATACGTAATGTTAAAATCTGAATTGATCTGTGCATGAAAAGACACAATCAACAGAGTTAAAAGACAATGCACAGAATGAGAAAAAATATTGTAAATCAAATATCTGACAAGTAATTAAAATGCAAATATATAATGAACTATAGCTCAACCAAAAACAACTCAATTTTTTTAAAGAGCAAAAGATCTGAAAAGACATTGCCCCAAAGAAGATATACACACGGCCACAAGCACCTCACTAATGATGAGGGAAATACAAATCAAAAACACAACGAGGCCGGCCACGGTGACTCACACCTGTCATCCTAGCAGTTGCACAACAATGTGAATATACTTAATACTACTGAACTCTGCAGTTAAAAATGGTAATTTTTATATCCTTTTTCCAATAAAAAAATTTAAAATTGCTTAGCTGCAGAGGGAGATTCTATCTTCACCTTCTAAGGCTGTTTTATCTAAACATCCTTGAAAAGGTAGTCCAGAAAAAATAAAAGACAATCAATGCTTGGACCTCAAGTTATACAGAGAAGCAAGAGACCAATGGAGACTTGTCTCCCATGGCATATACACTACAGTGGTGAGATCTGGCAACTGCCATCTTCATCAGGTGTCCAAACCCAATATTGCTAACAATGTGACAACTGTGCCTCCTGATGTGATGCAATATAAGTACACAGCTTCCTACAAGTGTTCTTGCTATAAGCCTTCAAACTGAATCTAAGCAAGTCTCTAGACATAACTTTCAAGTTACAGGAAATACAGAGAATAGAGGAATAAGTTAACACTACCAGGAAGCAATGAGACAAGTCTTCATTCTGCAAGACAACTGGCCCCATCAATTTAAAAAGTCAATGTCACTTTTAACAAAAAGGTATGTGGGGGGATAATGTAGAATAAAAGAAGCCACAATAATGTGTAATGCATGAATCTTGATTGGATTCTGAATCACAAAAAGAAGGGCTATAAGAGACATTTTGTGGGCAATTGGGGAAATTGAACATAGACTGGATATTAGATTATTTTAGGGAATTGCTTTCTTACGTGTAATAATAATATTATGGGTTTTGTAGAAGCACAAACCTACTCTTAGAAGATACACTCTGAAGTGTCATGTGTACCTGAAATAAATCTTCAAATTGTTCAACACATGCACCATAAATTGAACTACATGAAACTGTTTCTGTTCAGTTTTTATTACAATTTTTAATACTTCAACCTGATAAATAAGTATAGCAAATATTAATGACTGTTTCAACCTGGTGATAAATATATGAGTGTTACTATCCTATTCTTTCAACTTTTTTGATTACTTGGAAATTTTATTAATAAGGTTTTGAAAAAACAAAATAAGAAAAAAAGTTTGACATCACATTCACTGAGGAAGTGAATAGTATTTTTCCCACTTAGTAGCTATGTGATGGCAACGATGCCAAGAGAAGTTTCCTGGGGTGACTGTGGGGGCAGCTGAGGCGGCTTTATTCCATCCACATCTTCCATCAAGAAGGCTTATTGCCACTCACAATAAGAACAGCATGCTTGGCTACTCTGGGCATACTGCCTACGGGGTAGTCCTGCTCTACAAAGAGCAGTAAAAAATAAAATAAAATAACAAAACAGTGTCCTTTAGCCTAAGCCTCCTAAGCACTAGATTTTGGATCCTAAGGCGCACTAACTGGATGCTATGTGACCTGGGCAAGGTGCTTAATTAATTCTCCAAGGACTTAGCATTAAGTAGATCTGAAGAATAAGGAGGAAAGAGTTTAGGATAACTTCCACATTTCTGGCCAGAGTGACACCCCAAGAAGAGAAAGCATAAGCATCCCTGGAGCGTTAGGAGTTATTTCAGGCCAAAGCACTGAAGAAGGAAAGAGAGACCTTCTCTCTAACAGTCGTATATTGGACTCAGACCCATCTTATTTATTTTATTTTTGAGACAGAGTCTTGCTCTGTCGCCCAGGCTGAAGTGCAGTGGCCCGATCTCAGCTCACTGCAACCTCCACTTGCCAAGTTCAAGCGATTCTCCTGCCTCAGGAGAGCCCTCCCAAGTAGCTCAGACTACAGGCACATGTCACCACACCCAGCTAACTTTTTGTATTTTAAGTAGAGACACGGTTTCACCATGTTGGCCATGCTGGTCTTTAACTCCTGACCTCAGGTGATCCGCCCGCCTCAGCCTCCCAACATGCTGGGATTACAGGGATGAGCCACCACACCTGGCCTATAGAGCCATCTAATTTAATATTGACCAAATGAAATTTCCTTTTGTACCCCAAGCTAATGAAGAGGAATGGAGCAATTTTTTCAAATGTTCTATAATGAGCATATATTACTTTATTGTTAAGGAAAAAATATTTTTAAAGCAGTTCTGTGGTAAAAAACTCAGAAAAAGCAAATTTTCTTTTTTTTTTTTTTTTTTATACAGAGTGTCCCTCTGTCACCAGGCTGGAGTGCAGTGTGCAATCTCAGCTTACTGAAACCTCTGATTCCCTGGTTCAAACAATTCTCCTGCCTCAGCCTCCCGAGTAGCTGGGATTACAGGCATGCGCCACCACACCCGGCTAATTTTTGTATTTTTAGTAGAGACTGGGTTGGCCAGAATGGTCTCGATCTCCTGACCTGGTGATCCGCCTCGGCCTCCCAAAGTGCTAGGATTACAGGCGTGAGCCACCTTGCCCAGCCAAAAAAGCAGAATTTTAATTACAAGTAGTTATGTAATTATGAGCGAAAGAATAAACTTTTAAGTTCATACATTTGAACTTTTATCAATCAATTTATAATAATAAAATGCCATGTGATGTGTTTTGGCAGCAGTTGAGGGAGAAGCTGGCAACAGTGATTAACAGCAGGATGGGGGGGGCCACACTCACCCACACAGGCAGCAGAGGTGGCATCCTGAGAAGAGGCGGCATCCTGAGAAGAGGCAGGCAGTGAGAGACAGCTGCAGCTGGAATGACCGGAGAACCGTCAGCAGGGCAGGGCAGCTGCGGGTATGAACCATCTAGGATCCCAAAGGAAGGGAAAAAATGGCGTGGGGGGAGGTTGGAGATCCAATAACACTAGGAGCAAATCCTCCTCCTAACAGCCACAAGATGACTCACCGATTATATTTCCAGGCATTAAAATAGATGATCTCTGACCCTCGCCGGGATTGTTATGTTTGGTTTTTGTTTTGTCAAATAAAAAAAAAAAAAGGTTAAAAGTAGAAGAAGACCTGCAATTGTTCCTTGCTTTTTATTTCCCCAGCCTCAGTTCCACTTTCAAAGGGCAATCACTTTGACCTCTGTGGTTTTAAATTCTCCTGATGATCTTCAACTGTATGAATATGATTAAGCTGCTATTTTGTGACATTATTGACTCTTCCAAGGACTGATAAAAAGTCAGCTTAATTCACCCCCCAAAACAGAGGGTGCCTATGGTAGTTACATCACAATTTTGAGTCCTATTGTTTACGTCAGTAACTTTAATGTCCTTAAACTTTTGTTTTTAGTTCTATTAAATACAGACAGTGCCTCTTGGCTCTCCATTTCATGACAGGAGGAGATTTGAACTGCTACTTCTCTTGAACGCTCCGCCTCTGCTTCTACCTCCAAACTTCTTTTTTAGAAATGAGGCCTCCTTCTGTTGCTCAGGCTGGAGTGCATCTGGTGCAATCACAGTTCACTGCAGCCTCAAACTCCTCTACCTCCAAACTTTTCAAAGCTGTACTCTCTCACATTTCCATGACAGATAACATTTATATTCCCTTCCATAACTATAATTGTCTTTTTTTTTTTTTTTGAGATGGAGTCTCATTCTGTCGCCAGGCTGGAGTGCAATGGCACAATCTTGGTCCACTGCATCCTCTGCCTCCCAGGTTCAAGCAATTCTCCTGCTTCAGCCTCCCGATTAGCTGGGACTACAGGTGCATGCCACCACGCTCAGCTAACTTTTGTATTTAGTAGAGACAGGATTTCACCATGTTGGCCAAGATAGTCTCAATCTCTTGCCTTTGTGATCCGCCTGCCTCGGCTGGGATTACAGCATGAGCCACAGTGCCCTGCCTGTCTTCTATAAGTTGGTTCTAATAGACAATAACCAATAAGCAGCATTAACATTATGAAAATGTTGGTCCACAGCAGAGCCAAGTAGTATGCTGTGATTGATTTTCCTCAGTGTAATCACAATGTCTCAACCCTGTGCTGCTCAGTTTCTCAAAATCCTGGTTTACTTTGTTGTTGCTTTGCCAGCATTTTGTTGAAAGAAGAAA
The DNA here is from genome assembly GCA_963573385.1 of Cacajao melanocephalus. NCBI lineage: Eukaryota > Metazoa > Chordata > Mammalia > Primates > Pitheciidae > Cacajao > Cacajao melanocephalus. The sequence continues at coordinate 40,860 of CAUYLG010042486.1, read as the reverse complement.
TCTGTGACATCTTACCCATTCTATCGCTTGGGATATTTTTCTTTTGAAAGCCCATTGATGACTCAGTTTAACTTAATTCATGTTTGTATTATGATTTTCTTGTAGTCTTTCAGAAAATAAAATTTCTAGGTGCTTTTTAAAATTTTCTTTGCCTGAAGTATATCTTCAAGTTCTTCCAACTGTGTGTTCCATGAAATACCTTTGTTTCTTGGATCCCCCATCCTTGCTCAAATATGAACTGGTGGTTTAGTCACCCACAAAATTCTGGGTCACATCTGCTGTAGCCTGAATCCCATGGCTTCCTCATGGTACTTTGCTGTTTTACTGGAGTATATGCTCTAATAACTCCTCAAAAAAAGGTGTCTGGCAGGTAAGCTTTCTGAGTCTTTGCATGTGTAACAATGTCTTTATTTTGCCCTCACATGTAATTTGACTGGGTAGAGTTGAAAATCATTTCCCCCCGGATCTGAGAAGCTATTATTCCACCGTTTTTATTCCATCATTGCTGATGATCCATCTAATGCCAGCATGCCTTTCGTTTCTTGTAGCAGTTTGTGTTCCCCTGTTTCTGGAAAGCTTTTCAATAGTCATTTATTTAACAAATTTTATTGAGCTCCTACTCTATGGCAGCCACTAGGGCTAGGACCTAGGGACACAATGGTGAAGATCAGATTATTTCTAATGAAGTTTCCCACATGCCCACCAGAGACAATGCTTGAGGCATCTTCCTTTTTCTCAGAGGCAGAGACCAAATTAGCTTAACTTTGAAATACAGAGGTTTTATTCTTAGAGCTCCAGAAAACTGGGCTAGGTAGATAGTGAACGTGTTAGATGCTGGTGTTAGATGTGTGAATATGATGGAGAAGAACAGAATTTAATAGAAAATCTTTGTCTGTTCAAAGTGTTTTCCTCTACTTTCTACCTTTCCCATATCTGTTTTGGTCCGTATGACACTGTAGGGTACATCACCGTGAAATCAAGAACAAGCGAGCATGTACCCTTTGTCCTCCGAGGTTAGGATGCAGGCCTGTGAACCTGGAAAGAGAACAAAGCTTTCTAGTGTGACAAAGAAAATGAAGATTCAAAAGTCTGGTTTCCTCTTCCTGGCATCAGCAAATACTAGCTGTCAGAGAGCTCTGAATAATCTACCCCTCCTATTCCTAAAGAAATTAATATTAAAACACTGCCAAAAGGAGTTATATTTTGATTTTCAATTAAAAAGACACAAATGAAGTGGCAATGCAACAAATATGAGAGAAAAATTTAAAATTATAGTATTTGCATTTGTGACGTTTTCCCCATCGAATTCCACTCTCTCCAATGGTCCCTGAAACATCAGCAGGCTGACATCCTGATATCCTGATAAACTCTAAAAGGAAGAAGGAAAACATAATCTAAAAGGCAGGGTGGCTGTGGCAGTTAGAGAGATCGCCACAAAAAAGGAGGAAAGTGCAGCTACTCAAGGGATACAGATAAGTCATTAAAGTCAAGGGTTGAAAGGAAGTACATGAAATTGCAGAATGCCCATGTGGTAACTAATGACAGTTTTTTTTTTTTTTGATACGGAGTCTCGCTCTGACACCAGGCTGGAGTGCAGGGCGCAGTCTCGGCTCACTGCAACCTCTGCCTCCCGGTTCAAGTTGATTCTTCCGCCTCAGCCTCCCGAGTAACTGGGACTACAAGCACGCACCACCATGCCCGGCTAATTTTTGTATTTTTAGTAGAGACGGGTTTTCACCATGTTGGTCAGGATAGGCTCGATCTCTTGACCTTGTGATCCACCAACCTTGGCCTCCCAAAGTGTTGGAATTACAGGTGTGAGCCACAGTGTGGGGCCAACAGATTTCTAATAAAGGAACAAAACCTTTAGGTTCTTTTGTTTAGCCCTTACTGCCAAACAAAGCAAGTTACAAGACCAGTCAACATTTCATGAAGCAGCAGAAAGCTTCCTTCCAGTGAGAAAAGCTAATAGAGGTGTCTCTTCATATCCTCTTATTACAAATGAAAAGAGCCGGTTTTCTCCTGATGTTTCTGCTATTAGAGAAGACTTACATATCAGTCGTGGTGGCTCACGCCTGTAATTCCAACACTTTGGGAGGCCAAGGCAGGCAGATCACTTAAGGTCAGGAGTTCAAGACCAGACTGGCCAACGTGGTGAAACCCCATCTCTACTAAAAATACAAAAATTAGTCAGACTGCTGGTGGGTGCCTGTAATTGCAGCTACTCAGGAGGCTGAGGCACAAGAATTGATTGAAATCAGAAAACAGAGGTTGCAGTGAGCTGAGATTGCACCACTGCACTCGCCTGAGTGACAGAGGGAGACTGTCTAAAAAAATTAAAAAAAAATTTAAAAAAAGACTTGTAAAGTTTGTGATGACAGGGTGGAAAGTGCAAATTTAGAATAATGTATCAGTGCATATCCTAGCCAATCCTGTTATTCTCCCTGAACCCTGAACCTCAAATGTCTTGTCTGTAAAGTGTAGAAGACTGAAAACACAAACAAAAGGGATTCTAAATTTCTAAAAAGGCATATTTCCTGTTTCTTTAACTCATTCAAATTTAAAAAGCTTAAACTGTAAAATTGTAAACTGGTCTACCTGCTTTACATATATCTAAAGTTAATTAATGCATTTACTGAACAACATAAGTTATGTTTAAGAACATACATGCACCACTTCCCCCGCTGAAGTCTCTGCTACCAGTTTGGTCCAGGAATACATAATCAGCATCCTGGTTCCAGGTAGTGGCATGGTCAGCACCTACCGCCCATTTCCTCAGGAGACAATACTTTCCTTTCCAAAATGTTTACTATTTATTTGCTCAGAACAGATAGATCTTCATTTGACTTACTACCTGAACCACCAGCTTCTTACATTATCGCTTTAAAGCAGAATTAATTCATATAATTTTGTGATGTCACCTGGACTCTAATCTGAAAGTTCTTCTGGAATATCTGTGGTATCACCATTTCTAAGCAGCTCAGCAGTCTAACAGGGATAATTAATCGGCCAAATATAAAACCTATTTGATACTGCCCTTGTAGGAGTCAAATTCTCTTTTTTTTTTTTTTTTTTTTTTTAGACAGAGTCTTGCTCTGTCTCCCAGCCTGGAGTGCAGTGGCGCAATCTCAACTCACTGCAATCTCTGCCTCTCGGGTTCAAGCAATTCTGGTGCCTCAGCCTCCCGAGTAGCTAGGACTACAGGTGCACACCGCCATGCCCAGATAATTTTTTGTATTATTTTAGTAGGGATGGGGTTTCACCGTGTTGCCCAGGCTGGTCTTGAACTCCTGAGCTCAGGCAATCCACCTGCCTTGGCCTCCCAAAGTGCTGGGATTACAGGTGTGAGTCACTGCGCCCAGCCAAGAGTCAAATTCTTAATGTATTTATAACTTAATAAACTGCAATTCACAGTTATGACACCAAGTTAACTTTGCTCTATCCCTTTTTAGTTGAGGTTCCAGATTTCTGCTTCAGGTTGGAAACTGCCAATGCAATGTTCAGAGCATGTCCTACTCCAGAGTCACATATTATCTTTCATATCCACATGACAGACCAAGCCCCATTTGCTCTTGTTTACATTTTATTATCATTGCTTTTAGTAATAAACCAATAGAAATTGAATAACAAAGGAAAAAGCTCAAGATAAATAATTTCTTCCGTGTGACTGAAAACACATGCATACACACACATCCTCCTCTGTGTGCTACCTCCTCATCACATTCTGTCCTATGGCACAAGTAATTACACAAAAGTCTACAGAATGTGAGTAGCAGACCCCAGCTGTGTAAAGCTCAGGCGGACTCTCAGTCTAGATTACCAGCTTCTCCACGCTAAGTGTACTTGTGGTTTCATCCTCTTCATTTGACCCAAAATATCCTGGGAGGTCCAGCATCCTCTGCTCAGCCTCAGTGAGGCCAAATGACGTATTGTCATAAAAGGCAAACTCGGGGTGAGCGGGGAAGCTTTGACACTTGTCTTTCCGACACTGAGAAGGGCTCAGAGGACTGACCCTCTGGTAGCTATCTTTGGGGGATGTAGGAGAAGACTGTTTCCTTGAGACAGTCTTGTGACTGGGGGACGGTCCCCGACGAGCTCTGTGAGGCTCTGTTCTCTCAGTTCCTGCCACGAATCCTGCCTGGCGATCCCCAAGGTCTGGTTTCCTTAAGGGCTGCCCCAAAGTGTAGGATTTAGGGAGAGGGCTTAATGGACCACCGGTTCCACCTGCCCCTTGGAAATGCTCCAGCCTCTCAGGAAACAGGTGGGCGCCTCGACTCGGAGGCCTAGATCTGTCCTCTGCCTGCTCCCAGGTCCGCGTCCTAGAGCTGTAGGCGGGCGCCTGCCGTGGAGTCAGAGTGGACATGCTCCTCTCTCGGAACGGCCGGGCCTGCCTGGCTTCATGGAAACTCGCTGTCCTCCTGAAATGCGCGTTCCTGGCATGGCTCCTCTCGGACGGGCCCCCTCTGCTGCCCACGTGCCTCGCCTGTGACTTGCGAATCAGAGTCTGGCTGGGGCTTATGGCACAACTGGCCTGCGTCACACTTAGGTCCAGCCTGGAGGGAGGCCTTTCCCCAGCGCTGACCGCAGGCTGCTCCAAAAACGGGGATTTGATCCGGAACTTGTTTGCTGCAGCTTCTTCCGGGCTTTTCAAGTCTAAGGGGGCGCTGGCGGCCGCGTCAATGGCAGTGTCCGTCAGGGGACTCTGAGACACGTGGTACACTTTAGTGGTTTCCGTCAGACCTTTCTTTTTCATCTCCTTTAACTGCTGCTGGGCGAGGCGGTAGCTGAACAGAGGGGGGATTATCTTCTGGGCGTTGGACTGGAAGCTCTCGCTGCCAGAGGCATCGTCCTCGGGAGGCACCGGCCCGCTCCGCCTGTAGGTCAGAGGGATGCCCGTGTCCCCCGGACTCCCCGCGGGCCCGTCTCCCCCATCCGAGAAGCTCCCGCGCTGCTCGCTCAGCTCGCAGATGTTCTCCTCGTCCGAGTTCTTCCGGAAGCCGGGGGAGTGGAGGGAGTTGTGTCGAGCAGGGGTGCTGCACTTGGGGGGGCGGCCGAACCTCCTCCACAGCGTGATGAGCACGGTGGCAATGATGATGAACAAGCACAGGGATATGCCAGTGACAGTCACGATGTTGTTGGACTTTGCTGGACCCTGGGGCTGAAGAGGAGATGGGCTGGATGGCTGGAAAGCTGAAAAAAAAAAATAAAAACAAATACAAAAAAACAGAGGAACAGATTTTTTTGTTTTGAGAGAGAGCCTCACTCTGTCGCCCAGGCTAGAGTGCAATGGACCCTTCTCGGCTTACTGAAACCTCTGCCTCCCAGGTTCAAGCAATTCTCCTGCCTCGGCCTCCCGGGTAGGTTGGATTATAGGCGTGTGCCACCAAGCCTGGTTAATTTTTTTGTATTTTTAGCAGAAACGAAGTTTCACCATATTGGTCAGGCTGGTCTCAAACTCCTGACCTGTGATCCGCCCACCTTGGGATTACAGGTGTGAGCCACTGCACTTGGCCCAAATACTTATTTTCTAGTATTGTTTGCTCTGCACAGTTTTAAAGTCTCTGAGTCACTTGCTCTAATTATCTAGCAGTTATGGAATGAAAGAACATATACAAGGACTGGGATTTCTGGTCTTACATATGGATTTCTACTGGCAGCTGAAGCTAAACAGGATCACCAAAGGGGAAACACTGCACAAACAGAGACCTACAGAAGCGAGGTGACCTGGTAAGCCATAATCAAGGTGACTCTGTGCTCACCAGCTCCTGCTAGAATTGGCCTCCAAGTTTCCACACAGAAGTAGCATGTAGAAATTTTCAAGGTAAAAATCAGTGTTCACTTAGGATAATGTAAATGTGGTACCTATAGTTAAATGTACCTCTGAGAGGCACATCAGAAAATACCAATTATAAAATGTGAAATGCGAAATGATTTAGGTAGGCCAAATTTAGGTACGTAAATTTGCACATCTTAGGAGAAATTGATGAAAATGAGACGTGGCAAAACATAACACAACTCATTTCCCTCTTCTAATATCCAGAAACTGTCTTTCCTAAGTGTTAAAGCCTCTGCGTTCTCACTTTTCTATTTTCAGCTATCCACTCCCCTTCCTACCTTCTATGTGAGGGAGATTTTTCTTCTTTTTCCCTGCGTGCTCAAACTGCTTTGTCCCATGGTCATCAAAATGTTTCATCAAAATGTATGCACCACCTGGAGCCTCTAGCTGTACTGCCACTGAAACACCTAGAAACATGAGACCCACTAATGCCACCTGACCTCCCAACTGTTTCCTCTTTGGTCACCTGTCCTGTGGCTTTTTTCCCATGGTTATATCACCACCACCAGCTCTGTGCTTCATCTTCTCCACCCGTCCTCCCACTGTCCCCTAGGGGACAGCTGATTACAAATTCCCCAACATTCCTAACTGATCCACAAAACACTGCCTTCACCTCCTTGTCCCACCTGAAGCCAGGCTACCCTGCAGGGCCTGGTTTCCTCCAATCCTCTCAGTGGAAGCTGTCACACATACTTTCTTTAGAAGTAAACAGGGCCAGCAGCAGAGTGTGCTCCTCAAGCTCATTCCTATTGTTATTTCCAAACTGCGCCCTTCACCTCCCTAGAAAACTTCCATTCCTTTGATTTCCATGCCATCTTGGCCAACCACCATTCCACCCCTCCCTCAACACCATCATCTCCCAACCTCCTGCTAGCCATCAGTCACTCTAGCACCTGGGTCCCAGCCTCCCTCACTATCCCAGAGCTAGGAGCATCCAGGTGACTTCAGGTCCATCCAACATAGAGTACCTTCCCACTGTCTGCTCCTCTTCTAAAATCTTAAACTGCTCAACCTGCTCTCTAGTTGTGTTCACTACTCTCACTCACTCACTATTACTACATTGAGACTTCTGATTCTCTAGCCCTCCATTTTCTCACATCTGCCAGACACTTCCTAGCCTCACTTCGGCCCCTAACCAATTTACAACCATGATTCATTACTGACACCACTTTCCTTCCAACAACCTCAACTCTCTCAATCTCTAATACTGAGTATACCCCTTCCCCTGCTCTGCAACAGAAGTCTAACCCTAGGCATATGAACCTCAGACACGTGAATTCCCAGCTGCTGCACCCAGGTCCTGAGCACTGGTGGAGAAAATAACACAACCATGCAGGTCAGTGCCCCAGCATAGTCACAGCACCCAACCTCAGCTGCCCACAAATCCTTCGGTGGGTCCCCTACAACACCTGCTCCCAATTTCACCACTTCCTTAAGCCCCTATTAATCCACTTCCTTAGCACTCTAGTAGGGGACACACACACACACACACACGCACGCACACAAAACAGAAGCCATCAGGCAAGTCCATGCTCGGCTTCTTCTGCCATCCTCCCCTGCCCCATAAACTTATTAGCAGCCACACCTCTGTTTACCGTTTTTCCACATGATCAGTGGGAGAACTGTCCTCCTATACAAGGTAAGGCCACAAGCAAATACTCTCTAGGCCTCCCTTGTCCAGGGGCATCATCCCTCTGCAGCAAATATCTCCAGCTGCTCCTCTATGTAGCTCCTTTTCCTCAGCACAGAAACATACTCAAGCTCTTCTTTTTATTTATTTATTTATTTTTGAGACGGAGTCTTGCTCTGTCGCCAGGCTGGAGTGCAGTGGCACCATCTCGGCTCACTGCAACCTCCGCCTCCTGGGTTCAAGTGATTCTCCTGCCTCACCCTCCTGAGTAGCTGGGACTACAGGCGTGCGCCACCATGTCCAGCTAACTCTTGTATTTTCAGCAGAGATAGGGGTTTTACCATGTTGGCTAGGGATGGTCTCCATCCCCTGATCTCGTGATCCACCCACCTCAGCCTCCCAAAGTGCTGGGATTATAGGCGCAAGCCACCACGCCTGGCCAGCTCTTCTCATTTGAAAAAAACCCTTCTCACACTCTTAGCCATATCTTGCCCCTTGTCTTCCTGGTCATGCTTACTGAAAAGAAGAGTTCGCATTGGCTTACTGCTCCTATATCACCTCTGTCTCCTGCAACCTATCCCCAATATTCCAATTAAACTGCTGCCACCAAGGTTATGAATGACCTCCCAATAGTCAAATGCAAAGGAGTTCGTTTTACAGCATTGGCTACTGTTAGATAGCTCTTCCAACTCTCTCTCCCCCTTTTGGTTTCAGTGGCAATATTCACTTACGTAAATTAGAGAGAAGAGCATGGATTGTAGCTCCAAGGAGAGCCAGATTCCATTCCTGGCTCCATTAGCTCTACCATCTCCATTGGATATCCCACCACCTCCATCTCAAAATGCCCAAGACTCACCATCTCCCCCTAGAACTTGTACTTCCTCTGAAATATATGATCTCAAAGGAATGGAATCACAGTTCACACAGTTGCTAGTTCTAAACTCCTGGGTTTCATCCTTCATGCCTCTTTCTCCGTCACTTGCCGCATACACAGTCTGAATCCTCCTCTGCCTCCATCACAATTGCTGGCACTTCATTTTGCACATAGGTTCCTGAAAAACTCTTTTTTAACAGGTACATCTGCTGCCATGCCTAGCCTTCTGATTTATACTCCATGCTACAGCCAGATAGAGATACCATGAAAACACAGGTCCCAACCTTCAAGGTCCCTCAGGATATGGACCCCGTTTACCTGGCTGGCCTCATGTCTCCCACCCCTCCCTGACACACTATCATCCAGCCACATTAAACTACTTTCAGTTCTCCAGTTCTCTTACTGTGCCATCTTCCATGCCTTCATTCATTGCTCTCTTTGCTAAAACCCCCATTTTCACCTACTTCACCTCGGGGACACCTCAGCATTCAAACTTCAGCTTGAATATCACCTCCTTGGCCGGGCGTGGTGGCTTATGCCTGTAATCCTAGCACACTGGGAGGCTGAGGTGGGCAGATCACTTGAGGCCACAAGTCTGAGATCAGCCTAGCTAATATGATAAAACCCCATCTCTACTAAAAATACAAAAAATTAGCTGGGCATGGTGGCACACACCTTTAGTCCCAGTTACTTGGGAGGCTGAGGCAGGAGAATTGCTTGAACCCGGAAGGCAGAGGTTGCAGTGAGCCAAGGTCACACCACTGCTCTCCAGCCTGGTGCCTGGTGACGGATTGAGACTCCGAATAAAAAAAAAAAAAAAAAAAAAAAAAAAAACCATTATCACCTCTTCCAAGACTGAAAATGTTTTGAGCTTGGATTATCACTCCTGAAAACTTCTATAGCAAGCTGTGAGTACATTTTTAATTGTAGGCCCTATAGTATTGCACTGAGTATTAAGCCTGTTTATGTGCCCTCCGAGCTACTATAAGCCCCTTCAAGACAGTCATATCTTATTAATACATTCTGAACCATGTCACAGTAACTTGCATAGTTAGTGCTCAATAAACACTAGTGATTCATTCCTTCATTATTAAAAAGGCAATAGCAAAATGATCAATATTCCAACAGATGGAACATAGGTGAAACAGCAATTTAATTGTACTGCTACTCTCTTATTGAACAAGGTAGACCAAATAATGCACAACTACTATCAGACCTTGGCATAAGAACATTCTTTTAAAGCCAAACCAACCTCTGAACTCCCAAACAAGTGAAAACAGTTGAATGATGACAGACTTGTTCCCTGATTGATCACTTCCTTCAACTACAGTGGTTCCTCATGACAGGGGCAGCAGCATTGCTGGGACACACCGTGAACCTCTTCACTTAACTGTTATCTTTTTACTCTGGCTGGCTTCCTTTAAAATCGCAGCTGGAGAAAAGCCCAAAAGCTGCTGGCCTCACCCATCTCTATCTCTAGTTTTTCCTCTTTCACATGAACTAAAGGAGATTTGTTGATGTTATGCAGCCTGTGAATATATCTTTACATTTCCAAAGAATGGAAAATAGGTTGACTAGGAAAGAGAACACTTGGAAGAAAGGATCATTTTTATCCACATGAGCAATTACCTGAGGACCACTTACAGCAGAGGCAGGCGAGTCTGTAGGACTTACTCTTCTTGCTAACTTAAAATGCACAATTTCCATTTCCTACTCAGTATTAAAGAATTAATATGCCAGAATATGACATAATATCACATTTCTTAAAAATGATTGTTAATTCCAGGTTGTTGAGGCTTCTTCTAGAAAGCCAAATTGTCCTGTATATAAAAGCAAGGTATTCAGGATAGGTAGCTTGGCAAGGAGTCACATCTAGTGCCTCCACTTTCTAGCTTTATGATTTTGGACAGGCCACTCATCCTCTCTATCCCCCACGGTCCTCATCTGCAATGTAGAGATAAGAATATGCCTACTTTATGTGTGTAGGGCTCTTAGAAAAATGCCTGGCAGGCAGTAAGCTCTCAAGAGGTCTGAGCCCAGCCCAGTGATACCTACTTTGTGGAATTACTGTCAATCTGAAGTGAGATTATGTATTTTAAGTGTTGCCACATAGAAGAGATAATCAATAATGGTAATATTTTTTCACATATGAAAGAATAGCAGCCACCAGTGGCCACTGAGTTTAAATTCAACTGAGTGTTATGGAACTCAGATATGAAATGTCTGCATACATGATCCCATCCCGGAATTGAGAGGATAAGGTGTCTTTGAGGAAGTTACACACACAAAAGGTCTGTGGAGAGGACTTATAAAGAGAAGAGCAGACAGAGAAGAGAGCTTTAGGAAACAGTATGAAATATCACCGAAGAAATAACGAATTCAGGGTGGGGCCTATGAAAGAAGACAGGCAGATGGAGAGCTAGAAGAGCCTGGGTCAGTAGCTACAATAAGAAAAAAAAAACAACAGAAGAAAGAATAATATCCTAAAAACAATGGAATGAAGGGAACAAGGCCTATGATACTGGCTGGAAAAATGATATAGCAGCAAGGATTTTCTAAGGCCACAGGTGGGGACACTGGTGGAGACGCTGCCAGGTGCCTGCGGTTTGGGCTAAAAGGTACTCAGATCCAAACACAGAAAAGCACATAACTCCTCCAGATCCCAAAGAAACAAGGAACTAAGATGGTCTTTTAACCTGGAATAGGAGAGTACGAGAAGACGGGACTTGACAGGACTTTAAGAGTCAGGACCAGAGCAGAGGCTGGCCAAGTCAATGTGGATTGTCTGTCAGGAGGCGAGATGGTGTGTGGGAAAAGCAGTGACTATTCAGGTAAGCGAACAAGATTCAGCTCCATAAGCTGGGGTAAACCCAACTGAACCACGTGAGCAACTTACCTATAGACCATTTATACCAAATACTCACTGACCAGCTACTAGCATGTGCCTTGAAGATGCTTAGAAGATGCAGGAAAGGCCAATCCCCAGATGAGAGCAAGAAGAAATGTCCCTCTGGGTAGGGGCGGTAGGAATAACTTAGGCCACAGGGGATTAGACAGGGAGTCTTGCCCCATTTTGACAAATATTGGTCTATGTGGTCCCTTGCCTTTTCTGGGTTGACAGGGAGAAAAGTTAAGGAAAACTGTTTTTCCACAGTTTTGGTGGGGGAAAACAGAGGGAGAAACAAAACAAAAAATCTTAGGAAGAAATGGTCCCTTCTCCATTTTTTGCATTTTTAGAAATGATTTAACATGTCTGAATCCTTAATATTTCCTTATCATTTCCCTATCTTCTACAGTGGTAAATCCCATCATCTCACTGGTAAGCTACTCTCCCAGCTATTCCCAGTCTTAGATCCACTAACAAATACAGGGCTAGTACAACCAACAGCAATCACAGAGCAATCATGAGTCTACTCTTGATCTCAGACTGGTAACTCTCAGGCAGGCCCAGGTTCAATATACCTTCTGATGAAGGATCTGAGGAGAGACTTCCAAAGGAAGTAAGAATACCTACCAGCACACTCCTCCAGGGAACACAGGGAGGTCTCCAAGGGCATTCCAGGGCAGCCAGGTCTGGAGGGGAAGGAAGTGAGACATTCTCGACGACGCTCTCTGACACCGTCCCCACATGTGGTGCTACACTGGCTCCATGGCTGCCACAGTCCCCAAGTTTCTGCAAGGATATAAGTTATGCTTTTAATGCTAGTTCATTTGAGAGTCAGTATTTAACTGCACCCAAATGAAATAGCAAAACTCAAATCTCAGGTCTTGAAAAGTCTGTGAGTAAAAGCATTCCCAGATGTAGAAAGCTGAAAAGAGTTGCCCCTAACTTAAAAAAAAGAAAGAAAAGCTGTATAATTTAGAAAATCTTAACCTTTCCAGAACCCACCAAAGAGCTAAAGTCACAGGACAACTAACTATCCTGCAAAATAAGGAAAGATAGGATCCTCCAAAGAAAAATGAGACGCAGCTCTTGTTTACCAGGGGCAGAGTTCACCTAAAAGTGTCATGAACTGCCAAAAGCCTAGTGGATTAGCACAGAATACAGAACCCCTATGACTCACATACACAAGCAGAATTTATACTCACTTGCAGGATCTTCTCCACAGATCTCATCAAATACAAGAAGGACTGAGGGCAGGTGCAAGACCAGACAAAGCCTCCCTCATGGTGGAGGCCCAAGGAGGGAAGGGGCAGCACTGTGGAAAAGACACAAAACCTCACCTAGATCCTCTCTCCATTTCCTTTACTGAATAAGATCTTCAACCACTTGGGAAAAGGCCTCGAACCCTATCATCCTAAGAGCACCAGTTGATATCAACTGCTTCTAGAGAATGGAAAAAGAAACTCCTTCACCCTTGGGGAGGAGCCAAAAATATCCTGGGTCCAGACTATTAGAGATCTTCTACCACTGGGGAAGAGCAGGATCATCAAGAAGTTCCCACTCCTGAAACTCAGGACACAGCACTTGCCTAACACTGAGGCTGAGCTAGTACAAGAGAATGCCCTCCCTCTGCTCCAGGCTAGCAAGTGCCAAGTGTCAAGTAACAACAGTCTACTTCTGAGGAAGAGGCAGAGCAAGAGATGAAAGCCTCTCTGATGTGCAGGTTCACAACCAAAGCTGAGGGTGGGACAGGGCATGGAGAGAACCCCTGTGGTGATGCAATGCCTGCCCTAAACACAAAGTAACACTAGAAAAGTTTCAAATGTGATAAGCAATGAGGGTAGCCATAGCAATGGTAAAAACCCAAACACAGCTCAATTCCTTACTACATTAACCCAATACCCACATTAAAGGCCTAGCAAAAACAGAGGTATGACCATTTCCAGGCATAAATACCCCCATGTCTACAGTTTCAAACAAGGTGTCTAGCTTTCAACTCAAAATTATTAGACACAAAAACAAGGGGAAAAAAACATAAAACTATCAAGATTCAAAGTAATCAAGATAACCAGACTCAGATGTGACCCAGATATTAGAACTGTCAGAGAAAGAATTTAAAATAGCTATGATAAATATGTCAAAGACTTTAGTGGAAAAGGTTAACAAGATGCATTAACAGATGGAAAATTTCATCAGACAGTTGGAAACGAAAAAATCAAATGTTAGAATTAGAGGTAGACTGAGAGTAAAGATGTATATTGTAAACTCTAGGACAACCACTAAATAAATACTTTTTTTTCTGAGACGGAGTCTGCTCTGTCACCCGGGCTGGAGTGCAATGGCGTTGGCAACCTCCGCCTCCCAGGTTCAAGCGATTCTTGGGCCTCAGCCTCCCGAGTAGCTGGGGTTACCGGCATGCGCCATGACGCCCAGCTAAGTTTTTTGTATTTTTATAGAGACAGGGTTTCATCATGTTGGCCGGTCTGGTGTCAAATTGCTGATCTCAAGTGATCCACCTGCCTCGGCCTCCCAGAGTGATGGGATTACAGACATGAGATACCAGGACCAGCCCACTAAATATATTTTTAAGGTATAAACAATAAACCAATAGTATAAAGTAAATCATTAAAATATTCAATTAATCTAAAATAAGGAAGAAAAAAAGAGGAAAAAATCAGAATGGATGTAACAAATATAAATCCAGCAAAATAAATCTTAATTCAACCATATAATGATAAAACTAAATAACCTAAACACTAAGTTAAAAGACAGAGATTGTCAGATTAGACAAAAAAGCATGATCCAACTATATGTTATTTTTTTAAAAGCCCACTTTACATATAAAGACATACCTATGTTACAAGTAAAAAGATGGAAGATATTCCTTATGAACAGTAAGCAAAAGAAAACTAGAGTAACTACATTAATATCAAACAAAATAAATTGCAGAACCAGGGATATCACCAGGAATAAAGAGCAACATTATATAGTGATAAAAGGGTCAATTCAGCAAGGAACTTTAATCCTAAATGAGGACGTACCTAACACCGGAGCTTCAAAATACACACAAAACCCTCCCAGCTATTATTGATTGATAAATGTGAACATCCCATCCAAGCAGATATGCGATCACTACCAGATAGAATAAATGAGTAATTTCCCTATAAAGAATTATTTTGGCAGGCATGGTGGTGCATGCCTGTAAATCCCAGCATAGGCCAGGCAGGTGGATCACTTGAGCTCAGGAGTTTGAGACCACCCTGGGCAACATAGCAAAACCCATTTCTACAAAAAAATACAAAAATTAGCCAGGGATAGTGGCATACACCTGTAGTACCAGCTACTTGGGAGGCTGAGGTAGGAAGATCACCTGAGCTGGGGGAAATTGAGGCTTCAATAAGCCATAATCATACCACTGCACTCCAGCCTTGGCAGCAGAGTGAGACGCTGTCTCAAAAAAAAAAAAAAAATTATTCTAAGTCTCCTCTCTATTAGTACCCATCCAACCCCAAGATCTAGCAGATCCTGCCAACATTAGGCACCAACACAGACTCTGTATAAAAGACTCTCTTCATCCTTTGTGGACAAAAACTTCTAATGCAGCCAAAGGTATACAAAGCACTACAAAACATAAAGAAAACGTGCAGGGCAGATGCATTCTCAGGTGAGCCAAGTGGTGCAATCTTTGGAGTGAGTAATGGAATATGAGTTCTTTACAGCAATTAAAAGGATTTTCACAAGAGTGGGAGGGTTACAAACCAGTATCCTGGACCAACATCAACTGAGGTGTGCTAATTATGTTCCATCTAGAGGTCCAAGTGAACACAATATTAGTTCTGTGCCTCCGAGATCACACTGCAGCTCCTCGTACAGCAAAACAATGAGCTGGCTTTGTCCTCAAAGCTTCAGAGCTGTTCCGATACTAAGCGTCACTGCTTGAAAAGCTTTGAGAATCTCATATTAAAGTCTGAGTGATAGTACTGTGATTTATTTTTGGAAAATCTACTGGAAATCCCACTACTGTAAAATCTAAATTGAAAATTAAGTCAATACATAGTTCACCCTTCTCCATATTCATATTTAAGACCACAAAATGTAGAATTACACAGAGTTTTTTTGTTATTCCTTCTAGCTCTTTTACTTTATATAACTTATTTAAATGCAGAGTCATTTGTCAAACTAAAAATAAAAATTCCACTATGAGGATCAGAAAAAAATCATTTTGATAAAAAAGTATATATATTTTTAGATTAAAAAATTATATATAATGGAACTCATATTCCATTACTCACTCCAAAGATTACACCACTTGGCTCACCTGAGAATGCATCTCCCTACACGTTTTCTTTATGTTTTGTAGTGCTTTGTACACCTTTGGGTGCATTAGAAGTTTTTGTCCATAAAGGATGAAGAGTCTTTTATGCAGAGTCTGTGTTGGTGTCTAGTGTTGGCAGGATCTGCTAGATTGTGGGGTTGGATGGATACTGATAGAGAGGGGCCTTAGAATAATTTTTTTCTTTTGAGACAATGTTTCATTTTGCTGCCAAGGCTGGAGTGCACTGGTGTGATTATGGCTTACTAAAGCCTCGACTTTCCCCAGCTCAGGTGATCCTCCTATCTCAGCCTCCTGAGTAGCTAGTACTACAGGCACATACCACTATCCCTGGCTAATTTTTGTATTTTTTGAAGAGATGGATTTTTGCGATGTTGCCAGGCTGATCTCAAACTTCTGAGCTCAAGCAATCCACCTGCCTTGGCCTCCCAGAGTGCTAGGATTTACAGGCATGTGCCTGTAAATCCTCTGTTTCCCAGGTTCAAGTGATTCCCTTGCCTCAGCCTCCCAAGTGTTAGGACTATAGGTGCATGCCACAATGCCTGGCTAATTTTTGTATTTTTAGTAGAGATGGGGTTTCACTTTGTTGGCCAGGCTGGTCTCAAACTCCTGACCAAGTGATTCGCCCACCTCGCCTCTCAAAGTGCTGGGATTATAGGCGTGAGCCACTGTGCCTGGCTAAAAGCAAAAATCTTAATGTTAAAAAAAATCTCATTTTTAAATGTTGTGTTGTTTCCCCTTGAAAGTAAAATCATAGCTTGTAGGATACCAAGCAGTAAAACAAAATGAATATTTAAGCTAAGCTTTTATGTCTCAATTTCTAAATCAAACTAATCAAACAGTAAACACAGGAAATCACTCAAAGCGATGATCAAATTTAATTAGGCAAATATCTGGCCAGGCATGGTGGCTCATGCCTGTAATCCTAGCACTTTGAGAGTCTGAAGTGGGCGGATCACGAGGTCAGGAGATCGAGACCATCCTGGCTAACACAGTGAAACCCCATCTCTACTAAAAATACAAAAAAAAAAAAAAAAAAAAAATTAGCTGGGCATGGTGGCACATGCCTATAATCCCAGCTACTTGAACCCAGGAGGCAGAGGTTGCAGTGAGCTGAGTCAATACTGCACTCCAGGCTGGGTGACAGAGCAAGATTCCATCTAAAAAAAAAAAAATTAGGCAACTATTTGTAAATGTCTTAAGTAACTCCATCTGATCCCTGTAGATCTCTGCTAATAACTTTGAGGAAAATGCTTGGCAAATGGGAACTCTTTAGATAACTGTAGTTCATATATTAGAAATGAGCAAAATGCCAATACTCCAAATAGTCCTTCTTCATGAATGAAAGGCTGTTTTGTCCTGTTCCTGTTTAGATGTCCATACATGTGCTCATACTACATAACAAACCTGTTTGTCCAGGCTAAATGCCTTTCAGGCTTTTATAGAAGGTTTTAATTTTGAATAAGCAAAATACGTCTAAATGGTTTGTTCCCACTCATAAGACTATCTGAAGGAATACAGCCTTTGAAATATTCACATCTACAAGGCATTTTGTTCAAGAAACCAAGGTAAACTAAATAAATCATGATTATGAGAAAATTATATAGACATAGCGGAGTATCTGTAAGCAGTAGGAAGAGCAGTAGAACCTGGGATAAGCAGTTCAGATTTTCTTTGCATAGAACAAGGCTTCCTTATATTGAACAAATCATTCTTATGCCCTGGGCCTGTGGGCTCCCAAGTGGTTATGGGTGTTCTAAGAGATGGGTGGCACAAGATGAAACAGTAAGTTAAGGAGGAAAAAACAGAACCTTTTTTTTCAACCTAAAAGCTTTGTCCTACTTAATATAGGAATTGAGTCAATTGCATGGAAGGCAGTTACAGAATAGGGGTCAAAGCAAACTCTCAAGCTCTACCTGGATTTGTGTTCTGACCCTACTATTTAAACATCATTGACCTTGGGAAAATCACTTCATCTTTCTGTGCCTCCATTTCATCACCTATAAAATTGACAATGTAATGAGTTGAACTCATAGACTCATTATGAGGACTATATGGATTAGTATCCATAAAGCACTTAGAACAGTGCCGGGTGCAAAGTAATCACTGTGTAAATATTTATCCCATTAAGTGTAATAAAGATTGTGAATAGTCATTTTTGGCAAATCCATTATGTATTTGCTATAAATTATTTACATATTATCCTAAGATCCTCAGACATGTTTAGAAGAAGAGACAAACATAAAACACATTATTCTATTTTCAAAAGGAACTAATAAATTCAGTGTGAGTCAGTGGCTCACACAAGTCATGGTGGGTCCCTAAACAGTACCATTCGGCAAAAAAGATACTCTCTATTGGTCAGAGCTATCAATCTAGATAGAAAATAAAAGAACTGAGTTCAGTCATAAATTCATATACTAAAAACACAGGAAGTCACTGAGGTTCCTATCTCAAGCATAAATTTCATTTCTCAGACCAACAGAGTCAGAGTTTGTCTGCCACACCAAGAATCAGGGTTTCCAGGCATGTTTAGCTCCCCCAGTTGCTGCCCCCAGCCCTGCTATTCAGATATATCTGGCAGTTGCTACATGGGGCAGCCCCATGGGGAGCCCCTGACTACCCTCCACCTGGACACACAGAGAACCATTCCCATTCTGCCCTTTTCCCATCTTCCCACTGCTGCTGTGGGAAAAACTCCAGCCTTTAGACATGGAGTGTAAGCATCTGTGGAAAGCCCAGCAGCTGGAAAAAACCAATAAGGTAGACCTTAATCAAATGGCCCCAATTTCTCGACTTCCCTTGATTCATTTCCGTTAAATTCAATCAGATTTATGTTCCCCCTGAATGAGTATTTTCTTTGGAAAAGGCAAGAACATCGGGCTGGGCATGGTGGCTCACGCCTGTAATCCCAGCACTTTGGGAGGCTGAGCCGGATGGATCACCTGAGGACAGGAGTTCAAGACCAGCCTGGCCAACATGGGGAAACCCCATCTCTACTAAAAATACAAAAATTAGCTGGCACAGTGGTGCATGTCTGTAATTCCAGCTACTCAAGAAGCTGAGGCAGAATGGCTTGAACTAGGGAGGTGGAGGTTGCAGTGAGCCGAGATTGTGCCACTGCACTCTAGCCTGAGCAGCAGAGCAAGACTCTGTGTCAAAAAAACCAAAAAAAAAAAAAAAAAAACAAAAAAAGAGTATCTTAGATGAGTAAATTCATTCCATCTAATTGTTTTTCTCCTAATACCTAGTTGAGACTAGCCAAATCTGAGTTCAATTTTCACTTAATAAGCATGTATTGAGGGCGTCTGAATGTGTCAGGCATACTAAGTGGGCCAAACAGAGACCATAAAAAGCTTCACAGCAGCACAAATCAGGTTTTGCCACCAAATGAACTTCCCCCATCTGCTGTGCAGAGGGGATGCATAGGGGGAGAAAGACAAACAAGCAATGGCAGAAGTGATAAATCCATGAAAGAGGAACAAAAAGATGCTGCCCAGCTTACAGCAGAGGAACTGAACCTGAGGTCATGGGAGAGTAACCCAAGAGACCTGGAGGATGGGTTAATGTTAACCGGGAAGGTGACAGGAGGGTGTTCTAGGCCCCAGCGCAGAGATGGTGACTGCGGGGGCCTGGGGGCAGCCTGACCATGGAAAGTTTGACTGACAAAGTAAGTTAAGGAGGGAAAAACAGAACCTTTTTTTCAACCTAAAAGCTTTGTACTATTTAATACATGGATTGACAGTCGATTGCATGGAAGGCAGTTACAGAATAGTGGTCAAAGCAAACTCTCAAGCTCGTCTACCTGGATTTGTGTTCTGACCCTACTATTTAAACATCATTGACCTTGGGAAAATTACTTCACCTTTCTGTGCCTCCATTTCATCTCCTGTAATACTGATCATGTAAACTTTGCCCAGTGAAATGACCGGTTTTAAGCAGGAGAATAGCCTGCTTAATATTCAGCTGACCTGAATTTTAAACAATCCCTTTGGATGCAGTGAGAGAATGAAGTAGACAGATGGAAACCAACTGGGAATCTGTTCTAAGAGTCTAGGCAAGGAGTAATGGAGGTTTAATCCAAGTAGTATCAATGGAACTGGGGAGAAGTGGAGAGGTTGAGACACCCAGGAGACAAAGCCATAGGACTCAGTAATGTATCATTTACAGGAGGTAAAGAGGAAGACTCCTGGCTTCTGGTTTGATCCGTAAGATGGTTCGTGAAGACCTATACTGAGAAGCAGGGTTGGGGGTACGATGATGAGTCCAGAAACGCTGCTTCTGAGGTGCCAGGGAGACATCCAAGAGATGCAGCACCTGGATGCAGGAGACGAGTAGGGGAGACACACCCATCTGGAGCCATCAGCATCAAGGTTAATCACCTGGCAAGTGTGTGAAGAGTAAATGAGAAGACGACCAGCACTTAAGGGAGACACGCAGTGGAACTGGGAGGCCAAGGAGACTATGAAGAAGCAAGTAGGGAGGTGGGAGGTGAGCAGGGTGAGTGCAGTGTCACAGAATCAAGGTCAGTGAAGACACTGGCTGAAGTGTCCCCGGATTTGAAGTCCTGTACCTCATTTGCTGGCTGCCTCAGTGAGAGTATTTCAGGGGAGGACTTACGTGTGGAAGCCAGTTTGCAATAGGTTGAAAAGTGAATGGGAGGCAAAAAAAGAACTCCAAAGCACCAGGCAGATTTGTCAAGCAGTTTTTGGGCTATAAAAGGAAGAAGAAAGAGGGCAATGTCTGGGGGAAAACAGGGGGTCAGGATGGTTTTTGTTTTGGGACAAAATAATTGAGTACATTTCAAACCTGATGAGTCTGTAAAGGAAGCACAGTTAAGGATGGGAGAGAGAGGGGATAACGACTAACAGAAGGTTCCTGAAATGAGCAGAGGGGCTGAGATCCACAGTGGAAGGAAGGAATAACACTTCTTCCATGGTGGCAGGAAGAGAGGGGAGAGGATGGGTCTGATGTCTACAGGTGCACAGATCTTTTGGTGGGAGGATGGAGTTCCCACTTAACGGCTTCCAGCTGTTCTGTATGGTAGGTGGCAAATCAACTCTGAGAGTTAACCAGTGGGCAAGGGTTGAAGTCTGAGAGGAATGGAGGAGGTCTGAAAGGGCTGTCGTGTAGGACAGGAGCATTGGCCTTGGTGACATGCTGAGCAGCATGCAGGCCCTGCCAACGGTGAAAGCATGATCTACCCATGGTGGCATCAGGCCACCTGTGTGTAACCTTGTCATGCAGCCTTAGAAGTGGTGCAGTGGGTGGCTGGCAGACGGCTGGATACATGCAGAGCTGAGGTGTGTCCTCGCAGGGTGAGGCTAAGGAGTTTAGGATATTGGCAGGAGGGTGGTTAAAGGGATGAGCCATGGGATCTAGGCTGCATAGAAAAGGGAGTACAAGGAAGCAAGTGGCTGGTGGAAGAGGAGAAAGCCAAAGCAAAGGGACTTAAAGAGAGGAAGTGGGTAAATTTGCAGCAAGGAACACTGGGAGTTGCAGACAAAGTCAGGCTTGTGCAGTGAGCGGACACTGGGCTTACGGGGGATAAAGATAAAAAGCAAACGACGATTTTTGCCAAATTAAACTACTTGCTAAGACCAGACTTTTCCCCAAGAAAAGGGAAAGAAATGCAAAGAGCAGCAGAGGGAATGAATGGACTTGTCATAACCCCTTTGTGATTTCTTTGTGATTATGTAGGACATTACACAAAGAATACAGAATCTGAATACATTTTTTAAAATCTTGCTTTGATTTCTCACTATAAAGGCTGCATTCCTATAATAAATGACTTATGAGAGAAGAGACATGCTCAGCTAGAGGAAGACAGATGTTGCTAATTTGGGATTTGGTTTCAAACTCCCAATCATCTCTCCATGAACTTACCATATGATTTAATAATGGGATTTTAAAAATATAATGTTTATTGAGCACTTCCTACATGCCAGCCACTGAGAATGCTACATGTTGATTTTGTTCAATCTCCATGACTCTGAAGTGTGTACTTGTATTGCCCCTATTTTACTGATGGGGAAAACGGAGACTTAAAGAGGTTAAGTAGGTTTACCGGTACTCTTAGTTTTTCAGCTAAGGGTGATAATGCCAATTGATACACTATAAGTCCTGAACCATAAAAATGACGGTACAGTTCACCTAAATTCTAAATGATAATTTTGATTACATGAAGGATTTGATTTAAAATGTTAAAAAATCTCAATACAAACCTATATTTCTCTGAATTAGCACGCACTCCTTCTCCTTTGCAGAAGACTGGCTTTTGCTTGAAATGCCAAAGTCAAAGCAGTACTTATTCCTCCCCATGTCAAACAAAGTACAGTTAAAAACGGTCCTCCTCTCTCCCAGGGGCAGGCTGTTTTCAGCCAGATGAATGGTCCTCTTCCCAGGGGATCTGGTGGCCTCCCTGAAGACAGTCACCACTCCTTGGACGAAGGTGCATGGTGGAGGCAGCACCATCACCTCCACCCCGGACTCGCATGTGAGTTCTGGCACCATCACCAGTTTGTATCCAAATTTCCGGGCCAGGTCAATGGGTCCTGTGGAGGTAATGACTGAGTCTCGCCCAAGCAGCTTCAGCACCACGGTGACATAGGCTTCCGGCCCCACAGGTGCACAGCCAAACTCAACCCACTGACCTTGAGCAAGTTCTGTCCTTTTGCTGGTTCTTATTTCCAGCGGCTGTCCTGAATTTCTCCTTGATGCAGGAAGACTGTTGGTGAAGATGACATCCACTATGATGTCAGGCTTGTCCACAGGAAATGGGCACAGTGGTTGACTGGTAAATAGGCCCACTTGGAAGGTGCCTTCTGCTGCCTTAGAGCTCCTGTTCAAGTCAACATGAAAGACAGGCCATTCCACCTTCAGAAAGGCACTTTTCTCCCACCAGGGGAATGGAGTGCTGTTGTCTGTTGCTTCTGGAGTCATTGTGAACCAGTAGTCACCAGCCTCCTTGAAATAGAAGCATTCAAACTTGAGTGTTCCCTGGGACTGGTTGGTCAGGAGGTACTTGGTAGTTACGGTCTGATTGGTGTTGGCCTCCAACAGCAGGACAGATACATTCCTCAGCGTCCCATTAGCACCATCAAAATACCGGAAATCCACATACACGGTGTCATTGCTTAGTGCTACATGGCCTGGCTCTCTCAAGAGAAGATATTCAGCTTCTCCAAGAACTGAAATGAAGTGGTCAGAATTGGTTTTTAAAAGGTGCATTTAAGCAGAACTATTAGTGACATTGATGAAAACAGAATTTTATAATTTTTCTTCCAAGACAGGGTCTCACTCTGCCACCCAGGCTACAGTGCAGTGGCATAATCACTGCTCGCTGTACCCCTAACCTCTTGGGCTCAAGTGATTCTCCCACCTCACCCTCCCAAGTAGCTGGGACTACAGGCACATGCCACCACACCCAGCTAATGTTCTTTTTGTAGAGACTGGGTCTCACTCTGTTGCCCAGACTGTTCTCAAACTCCTGGGCTCAAGTAATTCTTCCACTTCAGACTCCCAAAGTGCTAAGATTATAGACATGAGCCACTGTACCCAGCAGAAAACAGCATTTTAGATAAGAGAGGTTAGAACGGAGCCAGGGATGATGTGAAATTATACTGAGTACAGATCCTGGAAGCTGGCCACTATGCTCTTTGCATTCTGAAGTGCTTCCGTTCCTTCATCTTCATCTTTCATAGTTATATTTAAAATGACTAGTGGTAAATACTCTTAATTCACAACTTTCGACAATGTGATATAACTGCAATGAAAATCTATACAACTAGAATAATAATTTTTGGAATTAAAAACCCAGTATCTCATATTATTAAGCATATTCTGGTGGTTGATATTTGGGGAAAATGGATACACACTGAAGAGAAAGCTGGATTTAAATGATACAATACAAATTGTTCTGGATGATTTTAAATGTAAGACCCTAAATTTACTTCAAAGTTATTATTTTCTGATATTCAAGACAAGCACTGAGAAACTTTTACCAGTAAAGGAATCAGTGTCCTCAGTTTGTATGAGGCAGAAATGTTTAGATGGATAAGAAATGTTGACACTTTATTCTGCATGAATAACCAAAGGTACAGGGTAAACATTTATGAAATAACTAGGCTTGTCCTTGGCAATTTAATGACATTACAGCAACTTGTATTTGCCTAGATAGGACAGATGACTACTACTTCCCAAGTATCATTCTGTTAGGATCAATCATATCTTTTAAAAGGAGACCCAGCAGAGTGCTTAAGTGAAAAGTGCAAAGAACAGACACACAAGAATCCTTGTTTCTATTTTGAATCCTATCCAAAAACATATCCAAGGAGGCAGAATTTGGCAATGCAACAGTCAGCTGGCCCGTGGTTAGAGTAAGAAACAGTTCTAGATGTAAGGGACTGAAGTGCCCTTTAGGTTTGAAAAACAACTTGTGTAAGTATGAATTTATTATTATTATATATGCTTCATGCATATATATGTCCAAAGGGGCCCATGTGTTTTTTGTTTGGGCTAGCAGTCTTTAAAATACCCTTATAGATATATGTAACCAATGATTATTAGAATCAGCACATTAATATCTTGGCACACAGAAGAGTTTTTAATTAGCGTGGCATTTCACCTAGTTCTCATTTCAGATTAGGTGAAATAAAAGACATAAAACTTGGATGACTTGAATGCTTGATTATCACTTGTTTGAAAACCATAATGGGATGAAGTTTTTTTTCCCCAATTAAGCAAAAACAAGTTGAGGGATATTCCCTTTTGAGATGACTCAAGGTGGCTGATTCTGGTGCAGCTTACGTACTGGTTCAGAGCCAACCTGGCACCTTTCTTGAACTAGTGGGTAAAGAGACCCCAGCACTCACCACAGCCTAAGGAAGTGCTTAAGACTTAGAAAAAAGTCATGTTAATTTCAATTTGAAGGGGGCAAGAAGGTTTTGTGGTGCATTTAAGAGTAAGAGGCATACACCACTTAGATAACTAATGAAAGTCTATTCCAGGCTGGTCTGATGGTAGCAGGTTATCGGAACTTATTAACATCAGTGTCACTGAAGTTAGGTATATGACCCCTAACTACTAAATTTGACTGGCTAAAAAAAAAAAGTCTATTGTGTATGACAGGGATTGTCAATTCAATGAAGCAGATCAGATTCTGATTTGATGGAAGCTAGTCAATGAGAAAGGCACACATGCCCAGTTGGAAATGGAGAACAAAGATGCAATAGATGGGTTCCAGCAGCAGCAGATAGGAGGTATGTACTAAAGGGAGAATTTGCTACCTTAGAACTCCTGTTAGAAAACTACAATTTGGACCAGGCACGGTGGCTCATGCCTGTAATCCCAGCACTGTGGGAGGCCAGGAAGGGTGGAACACCTGAAGTCAGGAGTTCGAGACCAGCCTGACCAACATGGTGAAACCCCATCTCCACTAAAAATACAAAAATTAGCTGGGCATGGTGGCAGGTACCCGTAATCTCAGCTACTCGGGAGGCTGAAGCAGGAGAATTGCTGGAACCCGGGAGGTGGTGGTTACAGGTAGCCAAGATCGCCCCATTGCATTCTTACCCAGGCCAAAACAGCGAGACTCCATCTCAAAAAAAAAAAACTACAATTTGGTTCTACCCCATCCTGACTACTATAATATACAGGTAATGGTATATTTTGATCAGTATTGAGTAGAGATAAAGCGGGGAAAAACAGATCTATGACAATACCTACTTTTTTTTTTTTTTTTTTTAGACGGAGTCTTGCTATGTCACACAGGCTGGAGTGCAATGGCGTGATCTCAGCTCACTGTAACCTCCACCTCCCTGGTTTAAGCAATTCCCCTGCCTCAGCCTCCTGAGTAGCTGGGATTACAGGCACATGCCACCATGCCAGCCTAATTTTTTTGTACTTTTAGTAGAGATGGAGTTTCACCATGTTGGCCAGACTGGTCTCGAACTCCTGCTCTCAGGCAACCTGCCTGCCTTGGCCTCCTAAAGTGCTGGGATTATAGGCGTGAACCACACCTGGATGACAATACCTACTTTTTCATCAGTGGCCTCTGCACTCAACTTCTATGCTCTATTTTATGCTCATTCAATTTTTGATATTCCAGTAAGAAATTTTGCTCTTAACAACAAACACCTTTGTATACTTTGTTTAAATGGAGAATTTCGATGCTTTATTTATCATTATGAAACCAAGGACACATACTTTTTTATAGAAGGCTGTTACACGTACAGCAATCTGTTTTTAAGAAGGGTTAAATTACTTTACAATAAATGAATCCTACATTGGCTTTCCTAAAATCTGGTGTCTTATTGTATAAACAAACTTCTTAAAAAAGAAAAGACTGAGAACGGAGGTCTGCTGAATGAAATGAACAGCGCGTGCTCTGATCCGTTTAATTGCTGTGCCACTCACACAAGCCAGTGTCCTCTATACCTTGGATCACAATTTCTTCACCAAATTAAAAAACAACTTCCACTCCCGTATCATCAACTGCTTAGATGTCTATGAAATATTTGGAAATCATCAAAAGAAAAGTAGGGAGGATTATGTCATATTGTTGACTCTATTGGTTCAGTAGTTGTGTAAAACTCTCTGAGAAATGAACTCAATTTTTAGTTGAAATGAACTTAATGAAGAGAACAGACTTTAAGCACCTACTTTCTGGTCAGACATTCAGGATGTTTCACATTCTTGATATTATCTTAACAACCCTGTGAAGTCAGTATTATTGCTGAGGTTGAAAGAGATTAAGAAACTTGTTTCAGAGCACCCAACTTTCACGGATTGAAATAGTTAGATTGGTTCCAAAGATACCAAAACTCTGTCAAGTGAAATCTTATGTAGAACCCTAATACACACAACATCATTGCATGTGTGCATGATGTGATTTATTACACTGAATTCTTGGGAAATCAAAGAGAACTGAAGGTAACATGCTTGCTTCCAATTTGTTAAAATTGGAGAGAGCCTTTTAAAATTTTTTTAAAGAGTTAAAAATATAAAGTGAAATTTGAATCAATCATGCAGAATCATGGAAGCGTAAGGGAACCCAGGGTTGCAAGGATCATAGTTTAGAAAGCACTGAACTGTAGACCCTACCCTGTCTCCTTCATGAAGAGTCATCAACATCAATGCATTTATAAATGTCACATTTATGTGTTATTGCTATCAATAGCATTAAGTATACTCACAATACTCACCATAGTCACAGAGCACCATCAACAATAGATTTGAAAAGTCTTTCAACATTGGTTTCATTCTGATCAGCAAAATCCCAGGTCTTTAGTCTCCTCATGTCCTTTCTCACGTCCAAATTGTGATTTTTTTTCCCCAAAAACACCTGAAATTAGAACCTCAAAAACAGATGGCTTCATTCAATGTGATTGATAAAATAGTAATCATGAAATAACAAAACCATTCTAAAACTCAAGCTGCCTGTGTGATATTAAAAGGAAGCTAGAGAGGACACTAATTTTCCCTGGGGCAATGACTTATCATTATACAAGCCCCTTTCATTCCATTATAACTCACTGGTCAAGAATATGCAGGTATGCCCAACACCCAATAAGATTATCTTTGCAAAACACCAAAGTCTCTTCTCTTTATGGCACATCCTTAAGTGGAGAGTTTATTGTAATTTGCTTAATTTTATCAAAGTTAATAGCCAATTTTGATACTACATTTTCACAGTATTTATCTGCTTGGCATTTCACACTGATTAATTTGCTAAATTGTTGCCAAACTTTCATTTAGCATTGTGCTATGTACACACAAATTCTCCCTGCCTGGTGTCCACAGATGGGCTAACACTTCCTCGCACAACTGAGGTGTTACCAGGATTGCTTCATTTATTGACTCCTGGGAACTACATCCAAGTGATCAAAGGTTTTTTTAAAAAAAGATACCCCAGAATACTACAATTAAATGTGAACTCCATGTGGCCCTGACTTCCCTTGTTTAGGGCAGTCTAAGGGAAAAACAGATAAATAACAATCATCTTCATCAGTCCTGCAATACTTGTTGCTGCTGGTATGCATCAGGAGATAGGTGATTCACACAGCAATCTTCCCAGTCTACCTAAAAGGGCAGGGAAGACCTTGCTGGCCTTTGGTTCAGTTATTTGTTGGAAGAGGCACTTATTTTGATATAGATTATTCAACTATAGAATAAGATATTGGGCATTTAAGGCAGTTCTTTCATACTAGAGTCTAGCAAACTATGAGTTATTAATTATTAAATATAACCAAATATATATTTTCTTAGTGTTTATGGTCCCCCCATTATTCACAGTTAATCTCTCTCTTTTTTTCGTAGGGGGACAGAGTCTTGCTTAGTCACCCAGCCTGGAGTGCAGTGGCATGATCTTGGCTCACTGCAACCTCCGCCTACCAGGTTCAAGCAATTGTCCCACCTCAGCCTTCCGAGTGGCTAGGATAACAGGTGTGCGCCACCACGCTTGGCTAATTTTTGTATTTTTAGTAGAAAAGGGGTTTCATATGTTGGCCAGGCTAGTCTCGAATGCCTGACCTTGTGATTCACCCACTACAGCCTCCCAAAGCATTGTGATTATAGGCGTGAGCCACCGCACCTGGCCCACAGTTAATCATTTTAATAAGCAAGTATATTACATTCCAAGTACATATTACATCTCTTCAGAGAAGAATACCAATTAGTAGAATTAAGAAGACTGAAATAAGCCAAAATTCAATGGAAAGGAAACTGGTGTGTCTTTATTAGCTTTCTTTCAGTAAACTGGTTGAACAAAGGAAATACTGTACTTCCTGAAAGGGAAGCAGAGATTTGAAGTGTAACTATGCAGATGATTAGGGCTCCCTCCTCTTCCCTGCCACCCCTTGCCAGAAAAAAAAAAAAAAAAAAAAAAAAAGAAAGAAAGAAAATTCTGTTTTGGGTGGAATTAGCCACAGATTTGACCCAATTCTTTCCTTGAACACAGACTGGAAAACCTGGCCAAAGACAGCTGGTGAGATCCTTAGAGATTGGGCAAGTGTGAGCACTTAGGACAATTACAATGCTTCTTTTAAGTCACTAAAACCTGGTTACCAAACTAAGGAGAAGCAAGCTCCCAAAAGTTGAACTGCCTTCTCTCAGATTTGTTTGCTTCCACCACAATAACCTTTTCATTTTTTAAGCCCCAAATCATAACTGATTTTGTGATTATAACACATTTTCTTTCTGATGAAAATGATCAGTAAAACACAGAATTGTGAGATCATCTATATTGTGAGCAGAATGGAACGAGACTTCTAAAACAAACCAGCCTACTTGTTAATCGTAATATGGATTATGATTATAATCATAACATCATAGGAGTAATATGTCTCTTTAATTTCTACCTTGCTTATTTTCTTTCAACATGTTCTTCCCAAAACCCCGACTGACTTCTTACAATGTTTGGCTCAAGAATTGTTCTAAGAAATTAAGAACTTAGGAATATTTTATACACTTTTGAAAATACGTCTAGATAGCATTCTCGTATGTAAACTTTATAGACAAATTCTAAATGCATCATCTGAGAAGGTGGGAAGCAGCTGTGAATATTCTCAACAGCTAACAGCATCCCCCAACCTTAGTGTTTTTGCTGAAACCAGCTAGGACAAACGCTTCTAAAACTCCCTTCATAGCTGCAGAAAAAGAAAATGAATTACACTAATGTCCGTGGGACCAATGATTCGTGAAAGAATAAAAGGGAGAACGAAGCAGCTATTTTGTCCCTTCTGACCAACATGCACATACTCATGTGTATATCTAGGAAACATATCTATTGGGAGGAAATCTCTAGTTCCAAAGCAGCTCGTGTAAACAGGCTTTATTTATATGTTCATTAGAGTCTGCTCTGCCCTGGTCCCACGGGTTGGGCGCAGCGTCCCTGGGACGCCGTGCGCTCTCGCCCCATCTACTCAGCTTCGCAAGCCCAGTTCATGCTTGGAAATCTATGCCTCGTGTCGTCAGCATAAAGCCCTCTTAATGAAGACCGTCTTTAATTTAATGCTTATGTCTCATACTTTCTGTATCCCAGAAAGGATTTCTTTTTGGAAAGAAACAGTAGTTCAAGACGCAAATTTTCAAGGTTCTGTGGCCAGTCTCAGTCACTCGGCAACATCTGAGCCAGGAGAGAGCCAGGTTCCGTTAAAGTCGGGTGTGGAGACCGACACCCCTTTAAAGCGTGCCCTGGGGCCGAGGCGGGTGTGTGGAGGGGCCGCCACCGTCCACCTGCGCCTTCGAGCTGCGGGGCAGCGTCAGGGCCCGGGGGCATTTTCCGACCCCAGCAGAGCCGCGTGGGGTCTCGAGGCACAGGAGCGCCCGCTGGGGCGTGGGCACCGGGATGCGGAGGTCGCTTCTTACCTTTCAGAACTGGCAGGCAGCGACCCCAGGCTGGCCGGGCGAGTGGCGAGGCAGACTGGAGGCCTCAGCGGCCGCGAGGCAACGCGCCCAGCATCTCGCGTCCCGGAATGCGCGCCCTGACCCCGCGGCGCTCGGCTCCCACAGCCCCGCCCGGGCCCGCCCCCGACGGCGTGGGGAGGGCGGGCACCGGGAGGGCGGGGGGCACTCGGGACCGGGTGTGTCGGCTCCCGCCCCTTTTGGGCAGCGCATCCTTTCCTGCCCGCCCCTAGCTCGCCAGCTGCTGGACAGGAAACAGGCAGGAAACGCGCGAGGCCCGCCAAGGTCCTGCGGGAGGGGGTGCGGCCCCGGCAGTCGCAGGTCTCCCCAACACACACCCGCGTCCGCAGCCCACGGCCGGACCTGGGGTTTTAAGGACAAGCAGCAATCTCCTGACACTTCACATTCAATCACTTCTCCCCTAGTGTCATTTTCTTCTGGGAGACCACAAAAATAAGTCCTTGAAGTGGCACAGCATGTGGGTTGTAAATTTGCTTTCCCAAATGCCATTGAAGAGTTTCAAAAGAGCATAGTTCAGGTAAAGGACATCTCCATTTCCATTTTCTTTCCCTGGGATCAGAATTGGTTATTAAAAATAACTAAACATTTAAAAAACTCTAATGTGAATTACTTCAGTCACTGTGGAAAGCAGTCTGGAGATTTCTCAATTCAAAACAGAACTATCATTTGACTCAGCAATCCCATTACTGGGTATATACCCAAAGTTAAATAAATCATTCTACCAAAAAGACACCTGCACTCCTGTGTTTATCACAGCACTATCCACAATAGTAAAGACATGGAATCAACCTTGGTGCCCATCAACAGTGGACTGGGTAAAGAAAGTGTGGCGCATACACACCACGGTATATTACGCAGCCATAAAAAGGAACAAAATCATGTCCTTTGTAGCAACATCGATGCAGTTGGAGGACATTATCCTAAGTGAATCAATGTAGGAACAGAAAACCAAAAACTGCATGTTCTCACTTACAAGGGGGAGCTTAAACAGTGGGTACTCATGGATATAAAGATGGCAACAACAGACACTGGAGACTCCAAGTCAAGGGAAGGAGGGAGAAGGGCAGGGGCTGAAAAACGTCCTACTGGGTACTAATTTCATTATCTAGGTGACAGGATCAACAAAAGCCCAAACCTCAGCAACATGCAATTACCCTTGTAACAAACCTGCATCTGTACCCCCAAATCTAAAACTAAAATTAGCAAAAAAAAAAAAAAAATTAAGCTTTTTTGAAAGTGAGGATAGATTCCACCTTAACAGCTGTGCTTGTTAAATTGAGTAATGTGCAATATGGTTTACCACTTGCTTTTCTTTTATGCAGAATATACCATTTGACAGCAAAACTAATATCCAGTAACGGAAATCAGAGCACAGCGGTGGCCTTTGGAGAGCGGGTGACTGGAAAGAGGCACCAGGGAACTCTTAGGAGGTGACAGATATGTTCCATTGTTTGGGGTGTGAGCTACATGGATTTACTGTTTGTTAAAACTCATCTGACTGAAAATCTGTGCGTTGCAGTTTGTAAACTTTACCTCATTTAAAAAATATTTTAAAATATGTGATTTTCAGGTCTTTGACTCTATCACTTCATTTTTTAAACGGTAGCACAAGTATTTACTTATATGTTACCAGAAGTATAAAATTTTCTAAGAACTTATCTTGTCGGCCAGATGTGGTGGCTCATGCCCGTAACCCCAACAATTTGAGAAGCCAAGGCAGGGGGATTGCTTGAGCCCAGTAGTTTGAGACCAGCCTGGGCAAAATAGTGAGACTCCATTGCCACAGTAAATAAAAAATTATTTGGGAGGCTAAGGGGGGTGGATCGCTTGAGCTCAAGGGTTCAAGACCACCCTGGGCAACATGGCAAAACCCCGTCTCTACCAAAAATACAATAAATTAGCCAGCTGTGATGGCATGTGCCTGTGGTCCCAGCTACTTGGGAGGATGAGGCAGGAGGATCTGTTGAATCCAGGTGGAGGCTTCAGTGAGCCGAGATGATGCTACTGCACAGGCTGGGTGAGACCCCATCTCAAAAAATAAAATAAATAAAAAATTGGCCAGGTATGGTGGCATGTACTTGTTGTCCCAGCTACTTGGGAAGCTGAGGTGGGAGAATTACTGAGCCCAAGAGGTTGGGACTATAGAGAACAGTGATGACGCCACTGCACTCCTGCCTGGGTGACAGAGTGAGACCCTGTCTCAAAACAAAACAAAACAAAACAAAACACCCCCCAGTCAATTTTGTCAAATAGTTACTTCTAGCATTACTATTAAATCCATCCAAAGTTTCAAAGAAGACTTTAAGGTGATCATCCCATTTCACTGTCAGTAGAATTATCTAGTCTAATATGCATTCAATTTAAGCTCGGATTCTTTTTTCAAATACATACCACCCAGTCCCTGGCATTTCAGTTGTTTTTTTTGTTTTTGTTTTTTTGAGGCAGAGTCTCGCTCTGACACCAGGCTGGAGTGCAGTGGCACAATCTCGGCTCAATGCAACCTCCTCCTCCCGGTTCAAGTCATTCTTCTGCCTCAGCCTCCCGAGTAGCTGGGACTATAGGAGCACGCCACCACGCGTGGCTAATTTTTGTATTTTTTAGTAGAGATGGGGTTTCACCATGTTGGTCAGGATGTTCTCAATCTCTTGACCTTGTGATCTGCCACCTCAGCCTCCCAAAGTGCTGGGATTACAGGCGTAAGCCACCGCGCCTGGCCAGCATTTCAGTTTTAAAAGCAAAAGCTCAGTGGAAACAGCAGGCATTGGAGTTATAAAAGTACAAAAATTAGCCAGTGTGGTGGTGTGCACCTATAGTTCCAGCCATCAGGAGGCTGAGGTGAGAGGATTGCTTGAGCCCAGAAGGCAGAGGTTGCAGGGACCCGAGATTGTGCCAATGCACTCTAGCCTGGGTATATGGGGGTATAAGGAACCCAGAACAGGATAAAACAATCTTGAAAATGAAGAGCATATTGTACTATGAATGAGGACTCATTCATTCCAATTTCAGAACTTACTACAGGCTGGGTGTGGTGGTTCATGCCTATAATCCCAGCACTTTGGGAGGCCAAGGCAGGCAGATCACTTGAGGTCAGGAGTTTGAGACCAGCCTAGCAAACAAGGCAAAACACCATCTCTACTAAAAATACAAAAAAAAAAAAAAATTAGCTGGGGATGGTGGCGCACACCTGTAGTCCCAGCTACTCAGGAGGCTGAGGCAGGAGAACTGATTGAACACGGGTGGTGGAGGCTGCAGTGAGCTGAGATTGTGCCACTGCACTCCAGCCTGGGTGACAGAGTAAGATTCTGTCTCAAAAACAAACAAACAAACAAACAAAAAAAAAACCAAAAAAAACTTACTACAAAGCAGTAGTAATCAAGATAGTGTAATATTAGCAAAAAGATAAGACATATACATAGAATTGCAAGTTCAGAAATAAACTCATATCTATGGTCAATTGATTTTTTTTTTTTATTTTGAGAAAGAGTCTCGTCCTATCACCCAGGCTGGAGTGCAGTGGCGTGATCTCGGCTCACTGCAACCTCTACCTCCCGGGTTCAAGCGATTCTCCTGCCAGCCTCCCAAGTAGCTGGGATTACAGGCACGCGCCACCATACCCGACTAATTTTTTGTATTTTTCGTAGAGACAGTGTTTCATCATGTTAACCAGACTGGTCTCGAACTCCTGACCTCGTGATCTGCCCGCCTCGGTCTCCCACAGTGCTGGGATTACAGGTGTGAGCCACTGCACCTGGCTGGTCAATTGATTTTTTAGAAATTACTTTTTAAAACAAAAAGCCCACATGCAAGCATATGGCCAATTGTTTTTTTAAAAGGATGTCGAGACCATTTAATGGTCAACTAATGGTGCTGGGATAATCAAATAGCCACATGCAAAAGAATGAAGTTGGACCGCCTACTTACACTGTATACAAGTAAAAAGATACACTTTTAGATAACGCCTAGATTAAATTCCAGCCCTGACACTGGAAACCTGGGTAGATTTCTTAATCCCTCCTTCCCTCCACTGTAGAAGGCATACAATAGTTGTGAAATTTTCTAGTGATTAAGTGAAACATATCGGAGGCAACTTTCTCTGCATTAATCTTTCAGATACATATTTTCCCCAAAAAAGCTACTCTTCAAGGGTGGAAATTCAAAAAGCGATTCTTTAAGGTACAAGTGGCTCTATCAATATGCTTGGTCATTTTTTAAATAAGAGCTTTATTGAAATGCTTGGTCAATTTTGTCTCCATTAGAATTCTTGCCAAACTGTACTGCTGTCTTTATTAGACAATTAAGATGTAATTTAACATTTTCTAATACAAGGCAATATAAAAGTGAAAGAAAAAAAAGCTTTCAAACGAACAGTGATATGGACAGTATTGAACTATAACTGATCTGGCTCTCAAAAATACCTTCAGTTCTCTTTCTGGGTCAGCAACTGATCTAGTGATCTTGTACAAGTTGTATAAAATTTATATACTATCTCAATAACTCCCTTTATACAAATGGAGAGACCTTTTATTTCTCTGGGGTAATACTCTGACATGAAAGCTATAACCGACTCATGATTTCATATCAGGACACAAGGAAGAACACGAATGGCCCAATTTTCACACTGTAATAACAAGATCTTACATGTGTATAACGACTATTCTGGAGTGCTTTCCACATCATGGATGTGGCCCATGCCATGATAATTGAATAAGATAGAGCAGATCTCACTCAGACAGGCTAAGCCTTGACAAGTCTGGTTGAGAAACCTCTTGGGAAGAGGATAAAAGACACACAACATAGTTGGTTTGCTACTCAACTCACCAAGACTCAGTATCATAATTCAAAAATCACTCAATTCAGTTAATACTTTACTAGGAATCTACCATGTACAGTCACTGACCAGTGAGAATTCAAAAGAAATGTGACATGACAGTCTTTGAACTTAAACCCAGTTTCTCTATTTTCTTATGGTATCAAGACAAAATATAGTTAAGCATATGGAAAACACAAGCAACTGGGTTTTTTCTTAAGTCCTCCTTCCCTCCACTGTAGAAGGCATGCAATAGTTGTGAAATTTCATACTGATTAAGTGAAAACATAACTTGTAGAGTTTAGAAGTAATAGAGCTGTGTATTGGAAACATTTCTGGAGCAGGCAGGATTGAGCAAAGTATAATTTAGATTGGTTGGGGTGGGCGTGGGAGAGGGCAGGTGAGTGGGAAGTAGTAATGAAGGGCTCATGCCATTGTAATCCCAGTACTTTGGGAGGCCGAGGCAGGCAGATCACAAGGTCAGGAGATCAAGACCATCCCGGTCAACATGGTAAAACCCTGTCTCTACTAAAATACAAAAAATTAGCCAGGTGTGGTGGCAGGCGCCTGTAGTCCCAGCTACTCTGAAGGCTGAGGCAGGAGAATCGCTTGAACCTGGGAGGCAGAGGTTGCAGTGTGCTGAGATTTCGCCACTGCATTCCAGCCTGGTGAAAAATCGAGACTCCATGGCAAAAAAAAAAAAAAGTAGTAATGAAGGGAGCTTTAGATAGACAAGGGAAATGTGTCCAGGAACACGAAGGGGCACACCTCTGCTCTTCCTTTTTCCCCAACACCTGCCACTTACTGACAATCTCTTGGTCTTTGTGAGCCTAGTTTACCAGGTTCTTCTTCTCCCATGAAGCTTTCCAAAGCCCTCCATCAGGACTAAGGTCTCCTACCTCTGTCCTCCCCAGCATGGTACGTATGCCCCTTCCATGGCACTTACTTCATTCCATCTTCAGTGAAAGTTGCTTACATGTCAGTTTCCCTAACTAGGTCTCCCTTTTCTTAAGGACAGGGCTGATCTTATTCATCTTTGTATCCCCTTCCACTACCAGTGCCCAACAAAATTGTTGACACAAAGTTGCTATGTGTTCAAAAAAACGTTTTTTTCATTGAATTGAATGGGAGCTAAAGTAGGATAAAGTGGAACCAAATTATAAATAGGAACATAAATCAGAGTTCATTCATTCAGTAAATATTTATTGAATGCTTACTGTGTGCCAGGCCCTGTTCTAGGCTCTGAGGATACATCCATGAACAAACCAGCTAAAAACCTCTGCCCTTGTGCAACTTAAACTCTAGACCGTGTAAGGGATGGGATTAGCAATAAATTTACATAAATTCAACCATACCTCCTAGAAAAAGACACATACATGTAAATTATTAATGCTGTAAGAATCTACTCTTGATATGCAGTTTGTATTTTTGTACTTAATATAAGCATAATATGTTCATACCTACATATAACTCTGCTGGGATTTAAACTTTAAGACTACAAAGAGAACTTTATTGGTAACTTAGGAGATTTTCAAGGACCATTTTGAGCATGCTTGATTTTGTCCTTAGACACAGTCTTTAAAACCTAACCACCTTACAAGTTGTGACTCCACTGTACCAAAATGAAGACTCTGAGACTTTTGGGCAAAAGAACCATTTTAAATATTTGAGCATGAGAATGATGACAGGATGAATCCATGTTCTCTCAGATTAATCTGATAACAAGGAACAAGAAAGAGTACATTTATATGAATATACGTGGTCAGGCAACAGTGGAATTCACATCAAGAATTTTTTTTAAAAAATCAAACCAGTTTAAGACATGTCCCATTCTTTTAAGACAACTAAAACAGTAAGAGCTCAATGTCATAAATATTTATAAGCAACTCTTGAGTATAAAATCCAAAGGAAAAATTCTTAACATAACTGGCTTTAGTATGACTAAAAGTTTATCATTTTCATATATTTTTCAGAGTATTAAAAAACACCAAGAAAAAACATTTTTAAATTTTGTAACAATTTTACTCTATATAAATTAATACCAATCATTTAACCCGAAAAATAATCTTCACCAACACAATGTAAAAAAATTTTTTGACAGTAAATGACTAGAAATATTGCATTACCATAAAGCTACAAAGAGGTTCATGCTCCTAAGAGCAAAGTTAGGAAAACAAAAAAATAATTATACCAGTGATGATAAGCACCAAGACAGAACTTTTTTGCACTTAGGGCCTGACTGGTTATATTTAAACATAACTTCTACATTAGAGGGCCAAAATAACACCTTATAATAATGGCCAAAAAAAAGATAAAAATACACAAATACATACAAAGGTCTGGAAACAGTGAAGAATGCCCACTTAAAAAATAATAAAACCAGTCATACTCATTTTTAAATTAATGTGACATTTATAAAATATATTTATATGTCACTTTTCTTCCTTCTTAGGTCACTTTATACAATTCAGATTGCTCCATTTTTGTTCATCAGTTGTCAAACTAAAGTAAACAAATATGTTAAATTATGTAGGTTTGCTTTAATGAATTCAAACCATGAGAGCTAAATCTAATAGCTCCAGCAATCTTCCTTGCAACTCACTTCAACTGGTGAAACAGATTATTTATCTTTATAATTTTAAAAGCCTTAGTCAGGTGAGTGAGTGAGAGAGAGAGAGAGAGAGAGAGAGAGAGAGAGAGAGAGAGTGTGTGTGTGTGTGTGTGTGTGTGTGTGTGTGTATATACAAGTTTGCCAGAGCACCGTGAGACAGTGAGTACCAT
Organism: Cacajao melanocephalus; assembly: GCA_963573385.1. NCBI lineage: Eukaryota > Metazoa > Chordata > Mammalia > Primates > Pitheciidae > Cacajao > Cacajao melanocephalus. The sequence continues at coordinate 3,291 of CAUYLG010042486.1, read as the reverse complement.
CCAGAAAGAGGTGAGACATACAAACAAGTTTACACAATGGTCCAATAACCCCTAAAAGACTTGGGTAGTCAGACACTGAGTTACCCTCAAAATAAACCTGAGGCTGACCAATGGGGGAACCAGAGGATGTGTCACACAACTGAAGAGTCAGTGACAGGTTTGGAAAACAAAAACTAAAGTAGGATGTCTCAGGCACAGCACTCCTGTGACACTGGAGGACACCAAGGAGCAATAGCCACTTTTCAGACAGGGATAAGGGACTGGGATCCCCTGGCACTTTCCAGAGGGCACTTCAGCAGTCTCTGGAGGTGGCCCTCCACATTACCCACTGACAATGTCTTAGAGGACCCAGAGTGTGAACCTGGGCATCCCTCCTCCTGGTCCCAAGGGTGCTCCCAATACAATACTTTCCCTCCCGCGGGCTTGGCCAAAACCATCACTACCCTCTCACTTCCAACTCAGCTTCAGAAAGGGAGTCTCCTGTCCTGTGGGGTCCCTGAGTTTGAGATAATGCCAACATACTGGAGGCTGTAGAGCAATAACGTGAAGTCAGGCAGTTACTTTAAAACTTAAGCAATCTGCATGCAGTATTAGCCAGTTGTTGTTATCTCAGTAACACTTCGTACCAAAGTAGTTTTTCCACGCAACTTAAAAACGACAAAGAAAAAAATATTGCTGAAATATGATAGAGGGACTTTTTAAAGTTCAGTACTGAAACTCCTTATGGAAAAGAAAAGGAGACATCACTTTTCCACTTTCTATTTCCTGTCTGTGGCTTTGAGGTAAAAGAGCACTAAGGTTTCTGTGAAGCTATTTAAAGGTTCCCTCTGCCATTCCACCGGCACAACAATCCCAGGGAATTCCTGAGCTGTCTACCTCCTAAATTTGTAATCATAACTCTGGGCATGTCTATACAGCTCTCTAGTGTGGTTTCAAAATCCATAGCATTTGGAAACAAAATGACACAGTTGCATTCTTTAAATGCTAGCCATGAAATCATCACTTAAAAAAACAAAAAGAAACTAGATGGAATATATATATATGTGTGTGTGTGTATGTGTGTGTGTATGTCTCTCTCTATATATAGACATACTCTAGATGGAATGTGTGTGTGTGTGTGTGTGTGTGTACACACACACACTCTAGATGGAATATATGTATATATATATATATATACACACACACACACACACACACATACTAGATGGAATATATATATATACACACTAGCTGGAAAATATATATATATATATACACACACACACATACACACACGACGGAATATATATATATGTCAAATAAAATTCTTTCATTTTTAAAGGTGTTTTATTTGGTATGTTGAAGACATGCCTATGACTGCTTCTAAAAGCCCTTGGCAGGAGCCTCATATAGCATGCTGCAGTGTGATATTTTGTCCCAACATTGTCATGTATAATTTGGTGAATTTCAGTCACACCCAAATAATCATCTAACTTGTCCGAACATGCAACTTCTCTTTTTATTCTCTGCAAAACTAAATTCCCTTCTTTACAAAATAGATTTGAGGATCAAGTTAAAATGCACTATATTTCAAGTTAAACTCAGGCTTCTGCACAACTATAGCATGATTTTAAATTCATGTTGGCATTTACTTTTCTGTATTTTCCTATGCGTATCCTAAATAAATTTCCTGGACCATATTTAGTGAGAAATTAAAAGAGTTTTATGTTACACTGTGAAGTTCAAATAAATTCTCAGTTGATCAGGGTTTATCTCTTAGCCCAATGTCATACAACCTCTACATGACGCAAGCATATGGACAAAAAGGATTTTAAATACAAAACCCTTAGCTCTGTGTCATAAATAAATTTGGGTAAAAACGCAGGCCTTCCACTGAATCATCACGGCAAAGATGGCCCATCTTCTCTGCAAGCAGCAACCTAAAACAAAAAAACAAAAAAACCCACACAATTATCTGTCCATGCAGAAACACAAACACACATTACATTGTAATGAAAGGTAAGAACCTTACTTACCTTTCTTTGGCCAGGAGGACAGACATTCCCACGAGCTTAGCAAACTCTTCTGATGTTAGGGATCCCTTTTCCGAAACCTAACAGAAACACACAGCAGAAAAAAACGTTAATTCATGTAGGATACTAATTTAAACACACTCTGGGTACTAATAGTAGGCAGAATGTATACCAGTATATGCAAGAAATAATTTACGTAATGTCCTACTAAATTCCAAAGAACATTCACGCTAGAACTAAATCTTAACTAATGCTTAATCCTACAAAAGTTGAAGGACCCAAAAGAGACACAGAAGAGACTAAAATATCAAGATCAAGCTCTCTATAATGTAACAAAGTCACTGTACTAAAGCCTAAAAAGAACTATTTGATATTCTGAAAAATAATATATAACAAATTCTGAGTACATATTACATGCTCCAGTGAAGGAACTTTGTACATAGGTTTAGTTTAAAACATGTGGTAGAAATAGCTGTAGTCTTGGGGTTTTCATCTAGTTGAAAATGAGAAGGATAATAAATGGGAGTTATTCACATTATACAGGCTCACCATAGAAGATATAAAGACAGTACTATTTCAAGTATCCTAATGAGTAATACTGGCAGTTTGGCCAGTAAAATCCATCTAAACTACAGTTGCTTTTTATATTTTTTGAAGCAATTATTTTCACAAAACAACTTGTGGTGTTTTACAAAGCTGCTTATGTAGGTATTACTGGAAGAAAAAGTTTAATTGTGTGTAACATCTGATAAAGTTAAAAATCTGTTCTCAACACTAAGCTTTAACAGAAAAGAAAGCACCTAACTTTAATTCTCCTTACATGTAAGATGTTAAGAGTGTCAAGAAATTTCAAAAAGCTCTTAATGTATGACTTTGGTTAATATTGATTCATTGTTAGTGATAAACCGTTTTTATTTGGGTGTGTGAATGCTACTTTTCAGTAAAGTTAAATTCAAAAGGAAATCCTGTTTTTTGAGTTGCAAGACTTTGGGTCTTCGTAGCAAGCTCTAAAGACTGGAGAAAATTGGCTTCACGTACCGTCTCCAGGGCTGAGGCCACCATTTCCTCTTCCTTGTGAGACTGAAGCTCAATTACCATGACGCCACTGTCAAACACACGGAGCCTGAAAACCACAGGTGTGAGAACAAAGCCAGGAATTATCTAGGATATTCAATTGCTGAGAAGGAGCATATCTTTTTTTTTTTTTTTTTTTTTTTTTTTTTTTTTTTTTTTTTTGGTTTTTACTCATGTTTTCCAAGGGGGTGGTAAATTGTTGTAT